>JAECUM010005098.1:0-92690 GCA_016617855.1 Megalonaias nervosa | reverse complement strand
AGAGAGAGAGAGAGAGAGAGAGAGAGAGAGAGAGAGAGAGAGAGAGAGAAGAAGAAGAAGATTACTGTATCTTGAGCAATGATCCCGCAGAATGTTCTTTAAAAACATAGATTTGAGAAACGTGACAAGGAAATTTGCACCACTTAAATCATATTATGTATCGCGTGAAATGGGTTGTTTAATTTCTACCTGTTTCCAAGATTTTGACTTTGTCTGAAATAATTAGAAACATCATGAAGCTTACAACCATTAAATTAATACTTAAAACATCCAGTACTCGGTAGTTTGGATGTCACTAAAAGACTCTTGATGTTCTTAATTAGCTGTAGCCTGTAGCCAAAGTGCATGTTCCAAACGCACCAGGAAATTTTTGTTGCAAATCAATAAAATTTTCTCAAGTTTCGAGGAGACTTTGATGCAGTGGCCCAATGTCTATTGAATTGAAGAATGAAAGGAATCAGGTATTTCCAGTACCGAGATCATTACGAATCAGACATTTACAATATAAATATCCTTACGAATTAGACATTTATAGTGTCAATATTTTTACGAATTCATTTATAGTATCAATATTCTTACGAATTAGACATTTACTCACATCAGCTCACCTTCTCTGACATTACCAAAGTGACACGTAATCAAACCTGCATGCAAATACTATATCTGTAATTTAAAAATAAAATTCAACAGTGCATGCGTACTGTCACTACGTATTTTGCAAGTTAATGATGCACTTTACAATGTGCACACATAACTAATTTACCAGTTAAATGTTCATGAGATCTATTTGTAAAAACAGAGTATAACATGAAGTTTAATCTCCTTGCACTATTTCTTTCTTTCTTTTATCATATTCAAAGACTCGAAGTAGAAGATCAAAAGCTACAAACTTACCTTTGGAATTTGGCTTATATTGTTCTCTTAGATAAAATATTCCCGAGGAATGTTGGGTCGTGTAAATATCTGCATTTCACATAAGCAGTAGAATCATAAATAAAATGGACACCACACTCGCAGCCTCTTAACATTGATAGGCCTTCATTTTAACAAATTAGCCTGCTAAAACCGACAGCGAAATGGGGGGCTAGAATGAAAGCCACGCTGCTGGGAAGTGATCCTGAGGTATCAGAAGCGCTGTGTAATGGGGCAACTCTTAGGCGAAGTGTACTTGAAAAGAACAATTTTGCCATGATGCAACTGCACCCATATGTTGGGTTTCAAAATGCCGTAGTCACGACGAAGTTTATAACTGGACGTCAAATGGTGTTTATAATGCGAAGAAAATTAGCAATACGTTCCACTCAGGTCTCCCATAAAACCATACAATAAACGAAAGAAAATGAGGAAGAGAGAAAATAGAAAAAGCCGACAAAGAGAAAAGTTCACAAAAGAGAGACAGGTAGGTAGGTAGGTAGGTAGGTAGGTAGATAGATAGATATATAGATAGATAGGCAGGTGGATAGGCAGGCAGGTAGATAGATAGATAAATAGATCACGAACACAAACGTTTTAAACAGACACTCATTTCATGGAACGATTAAGAAATGTTGTTGAGTGGAAGCATAAACAAGTAGACAACGGGTCAATGGGATAGAATCCCCAGTGTTGCGACAACCCAAGAAACTCTTGCATTTTAAGCGTTTCCAGGGCATAATTTTACCCATCTAACAGCAACGGAAACTTTCTAAACATCTCCTCCATCCCCACCACCCTCTCCGCACCTGAAATTTGTACTAGTGTATACATTATTATAAATTTTAATGTGTTACAACTACTAAACTCACATATATTGGCAGGGTCATCCTTTCTATTGAATAATAAAAGAAATACTTTTGCGAATTCTCCAAAACCTGTGAACACATGCATGTAATTATAGATTCGGTTTAAAAGAGATTTCTGAGTGAATAGTTGTTTGTAAGGTTCCTCCATTTTCTATTTGTCTAGTGAGTCTCTTAAATCTAGTTTGAATATAACTTTAAATTTAGATCAATACAACTCAGTTTGGCATATAACCTCGGAGATAATGAAAGGTGGACCACACGAGCAAATCTGAAAGCATTAGGTAAAATGTTGTTGACTTACAGCACGGGTTTCCCAAATATATGCATGCAGCAGCGAATGAATTCTGATACATGTACCATTATCCCAAGATGCTGACAAGGAAACGTTTTTATTATTGTTTTTTATTTTGTTTTGTGTTGTTTTATTTCTTGGGTTGGGCTGATTGGGGGGTATATTTTCAATAAGAACTACAGCCCATATTGGGGAACGGATACAAAGGTTTCAAACACTGACGGATGGATACAGTATCATTCCTACAAATGATTGGCTAGTTGAAGAAATATTATTATATGACACCGCCATGCCTGCACGCACCAATGCCAGCCCATATATATGTGTGTGTGTGTGTGTGTGTGTGTGTGTGTGTGTGTGTGTGTGTGTGTGTGCATTCATGCATGTATGTATGTATATATGTATGTATGCATGTATAATGGATTAAACTTTCCTCGTACTCCGCGGTTAAATGATATCAGCTTCAGAGTTTTGAGGATGCAATTCACAGTTAATTCTTCTCGTAGACAAAGCCTCAAGCTGTGTACTTTGAAAATACATTTCCCAACTCGGATTATAATTGGAGTCGCTTTGTGCTGACATGCTTTTTACTGCGTCTTTATGTCACGTCTACTTAACTATCGTGAGACGGTTGTAACGTTCTGTGGCGTTAGTGCCATCAACGTTCAAGTTTTATGTTTAAGTTTTTCCAGTTTAGATTCAGAGAGTATAAATCAACGTACTGACAAATGTTAGAATCGGATTCCGCGAAACATTTGTTTGGACACATATTTTTCTTCTGTCCTTTTGCTTCATCAAGTTAAAACCCAAATACCATTAACATTATGTTGATGCCAAAAGAAAGCAATGGGACAATGGGAAATGGAAAATGATCAGCTAGCCAGCAAGATGTATAGATTTGCTACTTTGACAGCTAGGTCGTAGAATACGTACCTATATGGTCTACCCCGCATACGAATCATATTCACAAAGCGTTTTCATAGGAATATGATGAGGACGTAGCAGGTGTACGGATAGAGAGCTTACCGAATCAATGACGGTCAGTCAGATGAAGGGATTGAGATCGTACTGGAGAAATGGCGACCAGTCAGACAAAGGGATTGAGATCGTACTGGAGCAATAACGATCAGTCTTATGAAGGGACTGAGATCGTGCTGGATCAATGACGGTCAGTCAGATGAAGTGATTGAGACTGTACTGGATCAATGACATTCAGTCAGATGAAGGGATTGAGACTGTACTGGAGCAATGACGATCAGTCAGATGAAGGGATGGAGATCCTATTGGGGCAATGCCGATCAGTCAGAAGAAGGGATTGAGATCGTACTGGAGCAATGACGGTCAGTCAGATAAAGTGATTGAGATCGTATTGGGGCAATGCTGGTCAGTCAGATGAAGGGATTGAGATCGTACTGGAGCAATGACGGTCAGTTAGAATCACTTCATGCATTTAAGTATCTCCAAGCCATTCTTCCTACTGACCAGTCAAATACTGTGTGATAGTCAAATCGATTGTAACATTATTGGTCCTACTTACCAGTCAAATACCGCGTGATGGGCAAATCTATTTTACATGCCTCCCCTTCCTACTGACCAATCAAATACCGCAGGATGGTCAAATATATTATAAACTTATTCTTCAGACTAATCGGAAGAGGTTCACTTGCCCCCATGTATCCATGTATTTATATCGCTAACCGGATAAAATATCGTGCAGGTACTTTTATGGCTGCATTATTCACATAGCTGATTTTATATGTATACACACATATGCATCTAGCTTGTACAATAGTTTCTTCCCTTTTTCTCAGCCATCGATGAAGAAGATGAGGGTGTTTGTTCCGATTTCCGGTCAAAATATCTTGTAGATATTCTTCGAGCTAGTTTCCTCGCATGGCTGTTCCTAAATATATATTTCTAGCTAGCTGGTTAGATAGTCTCTATTTGTCCATTTATTCAGTCAAGTAGATGAAGCATAATTTTGGGGTTAACTATTAGAAATCTAGCTGGTCTTCTTAGTAGGTGAAGCAGCAACTGTCGTATACATTTGATTGGTTCACCAGTCATTGAACATATAGATATTACCCTTGCTTGCTGGTCAGATAGCATTGCCTAATGATATATTTAGTTCGACCAATCCGACCAGCAACAGACACTGAGACTTTGATTATCCTAAAGGACTGAGCTTTCAATCAGCCTGGCGAACAGTAATTATCAAACTTTCTTAGAGGTTTTCTCGTCAGAACGGGTGAGGCAGATCTCCCCATTACAGGAACATGGTTAAGTAGTCTAAATGTGTACTACTGCAATAACAACAACAACGACAGTTATTATTATTATCATTATTTATGATGATGATCAGGCACTTTTTCCGATATTGACTAAATACGCAAAAAAATTAAACTCCTTGTGGTTAAGTAAGAAATAAATGTTACCTCTAACCTAATATTAAGAAGCGACCAAAGGAAATAATAACATAAATAGGAAAAAATGTTTTACAAATGTTTCAAAACTCAATACCACGTTGACATAAATGATTTTTAGTCATTGTTTGGGTCTGTTGTCTTATAAACAAATGTAATATAGTTAAAAAAATTACTCATGTACTTAACACAGTAATCTCCCTTTAGTCAGTGTATGTTAATTTAATGCTACTTCTCACGTAAATATGAAAAGGCAGTTTGTCCTTTTCCTTCTAGACTTACATACACATACACAAGTTATGGGACAACGTAGCTTTGTCATTTAACAGCTACGCTAGTAGTAGGCAATTTGTCCTTCTAGACCAGGGGTCTCAAACACGCGGCCCGCGGGCCGCATGAGGCCCGCCAAGCCATATCCTGTGGCCCGCAAAATGATTGGCGTCACATGGTGTCATGAGAGATTAAAAAGGTGGTGCGGCCCTTGGGCCATCGAAAATACCCTCATGCGGCCCTCAGTGTGGTTTGAGTTTGAGACCTCTGTTCTAGACTGAGAAACACATAGTAAATAACTTGAAACTATCGGACCAAAGGGAAATAATCACATCGAGAAATTTCCAGAAATTACAATTCCATTCCTGTCAGTTAATGATTACTCTTAAATTAATAATTACATTACAGTTACATTTTCGCAAATCCAAAATTAATAGACAAGTCAGATTTTATAGCAGTTTTTGTTTTCGTCTGATACGATTTTACAGACACATAAAAGGTTGCATAACTCATATGCCTGTGGTTCGGAAGTGAGCTGAGAGGATAAAGTATTTTTCCACATGAAAAAGCTTGTCTGATAAGTCACTTATAAGTCACTAAATCTGAATCATAAAATGTTTAAGATAGGGAAAATGTCGCTAAGTTTGAATCAAAGGGAAATGTCACTAAGTTTGAACTAAAAGGAAAACGTCATTAATATTCAATGAAAAGGAAAGCGTCATAAAGTTTGAATCAAAGGGAAAGCGTCACGAAGTTTGAATCAAATGGAAAAGGTCACCAAGTCTGAATTAAAGGGAAAAAGTCACTACGTATGAATCACGCCATGTGTCGGATAAATCCGGACGTGTAGAAGATTTAATATTTTAAGATTTGTACACAATAGACGTATTACACTGAAACTGAAACCGAAACCGAAATGCGTGCAAAGTAAGACACACAGATCATATATATATATATATATATAGAGAAGAGTTATATATATATATATATATATATATATATGCAGTATATATATATATATATATATATATATATATATATATATATATGTTATATATATAATGTAATCCCCGTTGAACTGACCTATTGATTACATATATAAATAGGCGATTATAGTGTAATTTAGATACACGCGTTAATTGGTTTGTTGGTTTGATAGATGTTAAGTAAAATTAGTCAACTGGACAATGCATAATTTTGTTTCTATACGGCGTATAATTAACAGATCAAAAATATTTAGTTACAATGTAAATAATTGAATAGACATGAAGAAGACCCAAAAGCAAATGTAAAAAGTAAGATCCTAGGTTCAAAGTTCCTATTGCTATTCGTTGTAACTATGAAATTATCGTCACTCTTGAGGCACAAACATGTAAACAAAATAAATGATACAAACTGAGAACACCTTACCTTATTTAATGATTATCTGTTTGAAAAATTACAAAGTACAATCATCACATTATCACAGTGCTCCTTGATCAGTTTAAAGATATTAGGTGTAGAACATAAGATTGCAACAGACTGTGACAGGTTTCCTATGGGTGTGCCATGTCAAAATACATGCTGGTAAAAGAGTTATAAAGGAAAATGATGGACAAATTAAAATGATTGACGTTCCATATGATTGTTAAGATATTGACTACAGTTTAGAGAATCCATGACATATGCATGACTATTTCAAGTTTAATATATTAGCTTGGGAGAAATTACTTACAGAGGAAATTATTTGTCACTTACAAAAAAACTGAATTGAGTACAAGGGTATAAAATTAACTGCACCTAAACCATTATGTAAATTTAGAAACAAAGATAGTATAATTCACTGTATAAAGCTAAAGCTTATACTGAGTTATTAAAAAAATGAGAAATATATAAGCATGCATAAAACAGTTCATTTAACTGAATAACAATTTGAGCAAAGGTAGATAATTGATTTAACAAAACAAGAAACAAAAGTAGTAGATCTATATGAGGTTTTTATGCCAAAGAGGGTCTTAGGCCAGAAACCCTCACCCCCCTCAAAAATAAATATATTCTAACATTTTTTCACCTCAGAGATCCCCTCTCCCTCAAAAAACCACCCTCCTCCAAATTTTTATCTCAGAAAATGATGAAATATTTGAAACCCAAAGGGGATTCTAGACCAGAACCCTCACCCCCCTCTAATATAAATATATTCTGACATTTTTACCACCTCAGAGACCCCCTCTCCCTCAAAAAACAGGAACACCCACCCACCTCCCAAACACATGTTAATGCAAGATATCAAAGCACATGTTAATGCAGGATATCATAACCTACAAAGCACAATAAAATATTATATAAAATGTCCTATTACAAAGAGTCAATTTGTAGCTTCGGATTTAATCTAACAAACAGATTTTTTAAAAGATTTAATTCAATCAAATCAGCCTCAAGATATAGTAACATTTTGTCAAAAATATGTTAGAAAAATATTTTCACTTACCTGTTCACGTATATAAATCCTCTAGCAGAAATGGCTACGAAGAAAATTCTGACTGCCTTTTATAACGTTATTCTGGAAAAAGATATTGGAAATTACCTATCTTTAACCTTGATTCCATAACATTCTGGAGTGGGCGTTATTTTAGGAAAATCCATTGCAAATTACCTATCTTTGACCTGATTTCGGCGTTATATTCTAAAAAATCCATTGGAAATTCCCTATTTTTAATCTTACAAAGTTTCAAAATGATTACATGATCTAGTTATTATGGAAATTCCGCGTAGGCCTATGACGGTATCAGAATTCCTTTGTAATCATTTTGTGCATTTAATCTCCAAGGGAAACCAAATCTGTATAATTTATAGCAATATTATGCATTACTATCTTTACAAAACGCTCTGTATTGATTTTTATTCACAGATATCTAGCAAGGCTTTTGCAATGGCAAAGAGGCAAATATATTACTTGTGTAAGGAATATTCAAGTGGCAAAGCTTTCTTAGTATCAGAGACTATTCACATGACCGGATATCAAACGAATAGACTGCAATTTATTTTTCATCATATATCATAGAAAACCAAAACATTTTACCATTTACTCGTACACGATTTTGAAAACATTTTTCTATATATTTTCACAGAATGGGAAGTAGTATATGAATGGGATTTGGGACACTTTTATCTGTTTCTATAGATCAAACATTTTAAGCCTTCTATCGTGAAAACATTGTTTGAGATTATTTTATTTTATATCCTACCATTACTATACATTTTTAATAATCTTTTTCATATCTGCTAACTCTCATTGGCAAAATATCTGTTAACATACTGTCAATAATACGAAACTCTCGTATTAAATCGTCCATATCATATTTTATACCACGCAAATAAGATCGTATCTGATCAAGTAATTTTTATAGGTGATACTTGCTGTTTTACGAGCATTTTTTTTAGTTGCAAGACGAGGCTCAATTTTTTTTTCCACGCTGTTGCAAGAGAAACACCAGCGCCGGATATTATTAACAAAAACGGATTTAATGATGCTCCACTTGAAATTATACCAGAGCTAGTCATTAGCAGTGGTAAATATGATATTACTCGAAGTATTTTGTTATAGTATTTGTAAAAAATTTTCACGCACCAAAGTTCTTTATGATAATATCTGTAATATTGTATTAGTGCTTCCACATCTTGTTTGGGAATTCTATCTGAAATATGATTAAAATCAACTATACTTTCTTTCATTATATAATATTTGTTTACAGATTTTATACTAGTGCCAGTCCCTGGGTTTGATTCATTATACTTAATGACGTTGTCATTTAATTAACTATAATTACTTGAGGGAATTTAACTACGAAATCCAGACACCACCAATAACGTCTCGGGGGCATTTCCGTTGATGTCAACGTAAATGTTTCTTTGGTGTTCTTATTTAGCATTACCAATAGAGGATTATAATATACATTCGGTGATGATGAAGTGGCCGCAGTAATTTCCAAACCGTACATGGACAGTCAGTATAACCCAGTTACTTCTGCGGTATATTCGAGAGTGTTATCGCGCGGTGTCCATGTTGATGATCCTGATGCTACGGTGTACACGATATTGTTAATTTGAGAACGCAACGCGTTCTGGTGTAGAATTTTAACAAGATTAGTTTTTTGAATGATATTAGGGATTCCACAAACAATATCATTTAGTTTTAAGTTAATTTCAGCAAGTTTAATATCTACAACCACTGGATTACCAAAACATTCATACACAGATTTGTTTATATTTCTGCGAAGATTCAAGAATGTTTGTACGTGATTGGAAAATTCAGTTCTGAATTCATTAATTCCATCGTTTATTAGAATATTAATATCGTCGACGTATTTTGTTGTTACAGCGTCAAAATCTAATTCTGGTGTTCTGAGATCATTAATACCATTATTATTCATATTGAGAAATGCGCGCATTATACCACCGCGCACTAACACATACTTAGATTCTTGATCGTCGACGTATTTTTTTTTTGTTGTTGCTGCGTCTAATTCTGCAGCTGAGTCTCCAAGGTATGTAATTTTATTCTTGTTCATAATAATATTACCTGTACCTGTTCCACCGATTTTATCAAGTTTGTTATCATCAACATACTTCAACTGCAAATAACTTACCGCTTGAGTTTGTTTTAAGTTTGCTGGTGGATACCTGGTCTCTAAATTTATTATTTTTCTTTTCTGACATATCTAAGTTACCGCTTAAAGTTCCACCAGATTTATCTAGTTTATTATTGTCGACTAATTTAAGTTGTGCATAACTAACAGCTTTTGTATTAATGACATTTATTGGCGGATAATCTGTTTCTAAACCTAGTACTCGTTGATTTGACATAAACAGGTTTCCTGTCATTGTGTCGCCGGATTTTTTCAGGTAACCTGATAAATCAATCTTGCCGTCTGTTATTGTTGTACTTAGAGACGATGAATCTCCTACTAATGATCCAAATTTTGTATAATAGCTCATTATTTATTTATTGTCAGACAATTTTTTTATATAACATAAAATTGTATAACAATAACGGCAAAATCGTTGATATTAAACTTTGATACAGAGAGGTTGGTAAAATATAAACATGAAAACGAACTTCCAGATTGTCATTATCTTATTGTTGGAAGAACTGGATCTGGGAAAACAAACTTGCTTATGAATTTACTTCTAGGAGATAATTTTAATTACGATCGCGTTTATATTTACACAATTAATCCACAGCAGGATAAGTACGAGCTACTTAACAATTATAGTGACAAACTTCGTGATGATTGTTGTTGTTGTTGTTGTGGGGCTTAACGCCATTTTTCAGCACACGATAGGCTATACATGGCGGCCAGTATTAATGGTGGAGGAAGAAACCGGGAAATCCGCGGAAAGAACCACCGACCCACGAGAAGCTACTGGCAAGCTTTCTCACATATCCACATTCGCCGAATCTTAGACTCGAACCAACGCAGACAGAGGTGAGATGGCAGTGATCCGTAACGGACAGCGCTTTAGACCACTCGGTCTGATCTTGAGGCTGGTTAAAAAAAATTTTATTATCAAACAACCAGAAGAACTTGTTCCAGTTAATCAGCTTGATTCGTCCGAACACAAGATAGTTGTTTTTGATGATATTCCGCTAAACAACGAGGAAATGAATAAAATAAGATCATATTTTTCACTATCACGTAATAAGAAATGTAATTCTGTTTATCTCGCCCAAGGTTTTTATAATGTTGACAGATTTATTCGGCGAAATACTGGTTGTTTTATATTATTTCCAGGACTTGACAATGTTGATGTTAGAAATATCGCGAACGGGCAATGTGGTGATGTAACAAAAGATAAATTTATTGAATTATATCATCAAGCAACGGCAAATAAATATGACTTTTTTTTTGTTTGATAAATCAACAAATGATACGAGTAAAATGTTTCGCTGTTGTATTGAAAAATACCTACAGTAACTTTTATAGAAAATAGTATATAATTAATGGAAAGACAAGCAAAGTACAGAAAACATATAGAAAATCTAAAAAAACTTGTTAAATCTAAAGCTGAACTTAGGCAGATGATCCAACAAGCACGACGTGGCCAAGTGGCTGCAGCAGAAACAACAGCCGCCGCTCTCAAACCAGTTACTGAAGCTTTACTTGGAAAACAACTTGAAACTAAACCATTATCAGAAGAAGTTAAAAAAATACAAGAAAAAGGTTTACTAGGATTAATCAAAGAACAACAAGAAGCGGCTGCTGGAAAAGTTATTGTAAGATCTGAAGAAGAAAAAGGAAGATTAGCAGAAGCACTTGCAGCAAATATAGCTAATCCTGTTGCAAGACAAGCTGAAATAGATCGGCTGATAAATAGTCCACTAGAACTTCAACAAAGATTAGCAGAAGCAGCAGTAGGTAGACCAAATGAAAGAAGGTTAGAAGAAGAACTTAGAAGAGAAAGAAACATAGAAGAAGAAAGAAAAAGATTTGAATATGATTTAGAAAATATAGATAGCAAAATAAAAGATGATGAGTATGAAGATTTTAATAACAAATATGATTACTTTAAGGGTGTGAAAGTACACAATGTTAGAAAAGATGATTTTAAAACAGACGAAATAATTAAAGAGCTAGAAAAAATGAAAGAAAAGAGTAAGGAGCATCTCGACAAGGTAGTTTTAGAAAATAGAAATTACTATGATAGCATTAAATTATATCGACATGGAATTATCGCTGATCTTTATATTAAGGCTATTAATAATATAAAAAGTAACATATACAGTCATCACAATCGTAGCTTAGTTAACGAAGCAAAATCAATTGATGAAATACAAGAAAAATATATGTTTTTTAGACCAGGTCCTATGACGATGACTGAAGAAAATTTACAAAAATCAGTCGAGGAAGAGAATAAAAATTATTGTAAAAAATATGAAAACGAAGCAAAAGGAGAAATAATGTCATCAGAATATTTTGCTTTATGGAAGATAATGACATTTCTGACGTTGATAATATTTATAATTGGAAAGAAGATGAATACGAAGATCTCATTAAAAAATTAGATGATATTATAGAAAAAATGTAGGAGCTTACAAAGAAATTGATACAGCTGAAATAAAAGATGTTGAAGGACTTTATGAAAAAACTAGAGATGTTGTTATTGCTGGTGTTTTTAGAAATGCTGCAAAAGATTTAGAGATAAAAAATATGTTGAAGAAAATAAATTAGATTTTTTACAAATTATTTAAAGGTTTTGATAAGAAGCGATTAGATAGAATTGAAAAAGAAAAAACAGGAACAGGAGTTAGAATATTTGCATCAGTTACTGAAATGATTGGCAGATTAATGTTGTTGATATCATCAAAAGAAGCTGGAAATGTTGGTGCTGAAATTGACAATGAAATTATTGACATACTTGATAATTTGAGATCGGAAAATTTATTAACATCTGACGAATACGAAACTTTACATCGCGATTTGATTTTATAAATTTGTGTAATGATTTAATATAACAATTTTATAAAAATATAATAATAAATGTCAGCAACATTATTACTAGACTCTGGCCAATCTGATAAAGATAGCGCAAATTTTTTGTAAAGTATATTCCGCCAATAGAACTAGATCGTGGAAAACAATATGAAATTGGACTAATTTCCTGCATTTGTTGGAATTCTATGGCTAATGTAAAAGCTGGAATAAATGATAATTTTGAATTTATTTATACTAATCGAGGTTTCCTCGAACGGAAATTAATTATAATTCCACAAGGAGCCTACAATATAACTGATCTAAATAAAACAATAAAAGGACTAATAACAAAAAATGAAGGTGTAGCAGCTGATAGTTTTGAGCTTACACCAAATTATAATACGTTACGAGCTAGAATAACAATAAAACCTGGTATAACAGTTGGTTTTACCAATCCAAAAAGTATCGCACCACTGATAGGATTTCTTCATAAAAGTTATTCTGCTCCTCTTAATGAAACCAGAACGTATGATGGTGAACTGCCAGTAAATATAACTGATGTAAAAGCAATATTAATAAATTGCTTTATTGCATCTGGATCTTATTCAGCTAAAGGTAATAAAGGACAAACAATATACAGTTTTTCACCAGACGTTCCACCAGGTTCTCTTATGCAAATTAGTCCACGTCAAGTTATTTATTATTCGTTAAACGTTGAAAATCAAATAACAGAAGTAAATATGCAACTGACAGATCAGTCTGGACGACAACTGGATTTTAACAATGAAATTGTTACTTATT
This sequence comes from Megalonaias nervosa, assembly GCA_016617855.1. NCBI lineage: Eukaryota > Metazoa > Mollusca > Bivalvia > Unionida > Unionidae > Megalonaias > Megalonaias nervosa. The sequence goes on along the minus strand of JAECUM010005098.1, from coordinate 79,672 downwards.
ATTTACACTTACGCGAACAATAGTAAACCTATTTTCTAAAAGATTTGGTAATAAAATTATACAACCTCAGATATAATGAAACAGAAAAAAGTTTATCGAAGAAAAATAGTAGGAGGATTTTTAGGAAATATATTTGCTATAATTGTAGAAAATGCTGCAGGAATAGCTCATAAAGTTGCGCCAATTGCACTTGACGCATCAAAAGCTTTTGCAACTGGAGCTGCATCTGCTGCTGGAACTGCTATTGGACAAAAAATAGCTGATAAAATAAAAAGACCGACAATCAAACAAGCTATTTCAGAAATCGCACCAACAAAAGAAACTCAACGCGCAATGATAACAACAACAAAAAAACTTTTATTACCAAAAGGAGAACAAATTATGCAAAAATTAATATCTAAAGCAACAACACCGAAATAGCTTCACTATCGTTGATGACAAAATTTTATGTAACCTAATAAATAAAAAAAATGTCTGTTAAAAATTATCTCGATTTAGCAGAAAGTTATGACGAAGACGACGCGGTAACAGAATTTGAATATATTGAGTATCTCGATGAAAATTCTAACGAACCAAATAAGGCTGGCGTTAGAACATTTAATACTCGAGACGATGAAGTATTTCTACTGCCTCACAAAGCAATGTTAGAAGCTCGTGGCCAGATTATGACAGTAACTGTTCCACCTGTCGTAATTGCAGCTGGAACAGAAGTAGCTCTTATAAATGATGGTTGGTGTTTATTTAAAAGTACCCGATATCAGATGGCCAATCAAACTGTCGAAGATATTTCAAGTCACTTACAAGTTGCAAGTACAATCTTAAATACTATGTCGTTTTCCGATGATTACTCCAAATCAACTGCAACTAATATGATGTGGTTTAAAGATACTGGAAGTGGTGCAATAATTCCTGCGTCAGATGAACTTATTTCAAAAGGTGTTTTAATACACGGAGCTAATGCCGCTGCAGATTTTCCAATTGTAAGAAATTTTCTTATTGCTAATGCAGACGTGTTAGGTATAGCCGCACCAGGTGCAGACGCTAATGCAGATGCTACAAGAGTCTCACTTACTGCTGCTTGTAATAATCTTGGTATAACACCGCCAGCTGCGGCTGCAGACGGCGTTGCAATGTTAGATTTAGTTATTAACACAATTGTTTTTCGAAATAGACGTTACAATGAAGGTCATGCTAAGAGAAAGGCACTTGCAGCAATATCACGTCAAATTATAATGATGCTGCCGTTAAGTACAGTATTTGGCTTTTGCAGGGACTACAATAAAGTATTTCATGGAGTTAAACATACACTTATTTTAGATCGATCAGAACAAAATGATTCTTTGTTTCGACTTGGCGGGGACGATGTACAGTTTATCATAAACAAACTTGCGTTGTGGATGCCACGAATAACGCCGACAGTTTTCAAAATTGCTTGAATTAGATGATATTCTTAAAAACCGCACAAAGAAGATTCATTTTCAGCAACATAAAATATATCAAACAGCAGTTCCAAATACCACCGACTACACGTGGCGAGTCACAACAACGTCGACTGAACAAAAGCCACGGCAAATATTTGTTGTATTTCAACAGCAAGCGCGACGTGGTAACCAACAACAAAATAATGCGATATTTGATAATGCTGATGTTAGACGAATATATGCTAGAATAAATTCAAAGCAATATCCAGAGGGAGCGATAGAATGTAATTTTGCAGATGCCGCTAATAAAAATATTACTCGACCTTACATGTACCTGTTCGACGCATTGCAAAAATATCAAGATGTTGGAGATGGATCTCAGATATCATTAGAGGAATTTCATACACTTTATCCGATATTTTATTTTGATGTTAGTAAACAAAATGCAGTTCCAGCAGCGCAGTTGTACGTGTACGCGTTAGTGATCAGCGACAGAACTATTACGATTGACTTTATCGAAGATAAAATGTCGGTACAAGTTTAATCTGTAACTTTAATATAAGATGACAAAATATATTGTAGAAGAAATATATTTGACTGATGGTCAAGTTAAAAAATTAGCAGCTGCTGTTGCAAAGAAAAGGCAAGTATCATTAAAGGTCAACCCTAACGCAGGTGTTTTGGGTACTTTAACAAAATTAATGTTAACCAAAAAACAAGTAAATAAATACGATCGCAAAAAAACTTTTGTTTTAAATTTAAGTGCTGCACAAATAACTGCAATGTCAAAACAAGGTGGTTTCTTCGGTCCAGCACTATCTGTAATGGCCAGAACATTAATACCTAAAATTTTGCCAGTACTTGGTACATTAGGATTAGCAGCAGCGTTTGGAGCAGTATCTGGCGCAACGAAAAAGGCAGTTGAAGGTCATGGAATAAAGAAAATTTTTGTCTAAAGATAAATATAATGCCCAAAAGAAAAAACAGTAAAACGAAAGACAACGACGGAAAAAAAAAGACACGCCCGAGGCGAAAAGGTGGATTTTTTCCATTAGCCCCGTTACTAGCAGGATTGGCGGGAAGTCTATTGCCAAATCTGTTAGGAGTAGGACGAGGACTAATGTTGCTAGAAACAAAGAGACGAAGTCGGCCGCGTTAAGTAACTTTGATATACTTGACAAACTAAAAAAAATAAAAAATTTCCGTGGAGTTTATTCTAACGATGAACTTCTGGCGATTCCATCGCCGTCACTAGAAACGCTAGGTTCGTGCGTTATAAATATACAAGATTTCAATGACGGATCTGGCACACATTGGGTAGCTGTTTATGACAACAATTATTTTGACTCGTTCGGAATTCCACCAAGTGACGCAGTAAAAAAATATATGAGTAAAAAAAAAATAATAAATTATTCGTCTAATCAAATTCAACCAGTTGGAACTTCCGCTTGTGGATACTATTGCGTAATGTTCATTAAACAGATGACCAAAAATCCAGATTTTTTAAAGTTTATTTTGCAATTTGACAAACAACCTTCTTACGCTAATGATGAGATTGCATTGAACTTTTGCAGAGCTTCAAAAGCTCCGAGTTTAAATTTTATCTAAAGTCACTGATATATAATGTCAACATATTGTCTTAAGTGTAAAACTAAAACAGAAAATAAAGATGAAAAAACAGAAGAAAAAAAAATAATAGAATAATGCTGAAAAGTATTTGTGCAATCTGTGGCAAAAGAAAAAGTATGTTTTTGCCAACAACAAAGTTGTCCGGAGCGGGTTGGTTTACATAAAGAAATTAAATGCAATTTTCTTGCATCATCGACTGGCATTAAATTAAATATTTTAACAAAAATAAAATCGTATTTTATATTTCTTTGTTGTCCAGTTATTTTTACGTTTAAAAAGGGTTTTATAAGTTGCCAAATTATTTGATGCTCTATGATAGCAATATTAAATTTTATTATTTTTTTAGCAATATGGTACTTAACATCATATCGTCCAGTTGTTGGTCTGCTTAAATTTTTTTTACTAACAACAACATCATCTTCTTCGTCGTCATAGTTATGCAAAATATCTTTTTCAGTATAACCAGCAAATCTATCATTAGTAATATTTTCTAATGTACAATTTGAAACTGAAACAAAATCTCCCGAATATAGTTGAGCCAGTCTCTCAATTAAGTTTATTATTATAATAATCTTTTGTCTAATTAATAAATAATAAGATGTTTGGAGAAATAAAATATCATCAAAGAGTTAAGATACTAAATCACAAAGTGTTAGCTAATGCAATTCGAAATTGTTTGTTGGGACATAGTTTTTATTTTGTTGATGTTATGATAACATTAGGTGAATCTGACAGATTTTTATTAACAGTAGCAGAAAAAATAAAACTTGATACAAATAAAATGATAACATTACGATTTAATCGCGACGATGTCATGGAATTTAGTCATAATTGTCTTACTCGAAATGACCTAGAAAATATCATTAGTTATCGTATTTAAAATTAATCTGTCAAATGTCAACATTGACGTTGCTGATTTAGTTACATTATCAGCTACATGTTTTACTGAACTAGAATGAATTTTATTATATTTTCTAGCAACTGTTATTGATTTAAATTGTATTTTTTCTCCAGTTTCAAGATTTACTGATATAACTGATCTTTTTAGATTTTTAAATTTAGATCCATCAGAACCAGCTCCACGTCTTGTGTTTTCTTTTGGCGTAACCAAATCTAAATTTTCTAGACGATTATCGGTTTTAATTTTGTTAATATCATCAACAACTAGACCAACTGGAATAACATCATTAAAAGTTTCAAACGCAAACCTATGCGATTTATATTTAATGAAATCAGTTTTAGTTCCAAGTACATTAACATTAAGATATCCGTTATTTTGTAAACCTCCAGCAACTTTTTTGGTTTTTTAATGTCGAATAACTCCCTTTTCGGAGGTCTCATATAGATCAAATACTGGATGAAGTTGAAATTCATTTTGTAATGCTAAATTTTCAATATTATCATCAGCAACTGCGCTATTTACTCGATAAACTCGCTGTCCTTCTGGAATATCGTCGCAAAACAAAATATAAATAAACTCTTTTCTAAACATTTCAATTCTTTCTGTATCATCGCCTTTTACTGAAATTAATACACCAGCTGGTGTTGATATGCCAACAGATTTTTTAGATTCTATATTTATAACAGAACCTAACATATTTGCTGCATATAAATTGTACTTTGGGTGTACATGATAAAATTCTTGCTCTTCTGCCGTCAATCTCAGATATCTGAAAATTTCTGTCATACTATAAGGATTTCATATCTCTAATTAAAAAAAATTCAATTAAATATAAAATATTACTATATATATAATGTTAAAATTGCGAGATATTGCTAAAAAGAACATTATCAAAACAGAAAAAATTGCTTCAGCATTTTCAGGTTATGATAATAGTTACAAACCTGATGATAAAAATATTTTAGCAAATTTTAATTCCATAAATTTATTTCATCTTTTGCAACCAGTTATAGCTCAAGAACTTGCGGCTCATAAAAGTATCAAACTAATAGTACAATATCATACGATTCTATCAAAGTTACATGCAGTTGAGGATGTACTTGATGTAATTTTTGAAAGAAAAAGTTTTGACAGCGAAATTTCAGAACCATATTTAACAGCTAAATCAAGAAAAATATTAACTGGAACAAAGATTGCCATGGTCGCCGATGAAATACATCCAGAAATAAACAAAAATTGAGAAGAATTTACTGCATTAGGGTCGGGTTGGAAATTTGAAGTGAAAAAAGAAGTTTTATTTCACACAGCAAAATATAACATGCTTCGCGGTAGTTCGTACGTCGATCTCCTTCAAAAAATTAAAAAGAAAAAATGCTGTATAAACGTCAGAAACAATGATAACAGATGTTTTCAGTGGTCAATTTTATCTGCAAAACATTCTCAGTGTGATCACCCCGGCAGAATTGAAAAATATTTGCCATACAAAGACGAACTAAATTTTTTAGGAATAACTTTTCCAGTAGCAGAAAATCATATACCAAAGTTTGAAAAACAAAACAGTATCTCAATAAATGTTTTCGGACTAGATAAGCGAGAAAACGTTTACCCGAGATATATCTCAGAAAATGCTACACAAGATACAATAAATTTATTATTTTATCAGGGACATTATTGTTGGATAAAAGACTTTAACGGCCTAGTTGGCAGACAGTATAGTAAAAATAAAAATAAAAAATATTTCTGTTATAGACGTCTGCAGGGTTTTTCTAGCGATGGAATACTGCAAGAGCATCTCAAATACCGTGTCAACGTTCAAAGAATAACTATGTCTGGCGAAAAAGAAAAAATATTAAAATTTAAAAATTATGATCATAAACTAAATATTCCTTTTGTTTTTACGCTGATTTCGAGTGTCTACTCGTTCCTGTGGTTGGAGCAGAAAATAATCCGAATAAATCCAGTACTAGAAAAATACAACACCATATTCCTTGCGGAGTAGCTTATAAAGTAGTTTGTTGCGCTAACGATAAATTTTCAACTCCGATAAAGTTATATAGAGGTGAAAATCCAGCTGTATGGGTATTAAAAAATTTAATGGACGACGTTAATAAAATTTCTAACAGATTATTTAAAACAGCTCCGATGAAAATAACGTCTAAACAACAACTCGATTTCGATGAAGCAGTTGATTGTCATATTTGTGAAAAGTTGCTGGTAGACTCCATAGGAATCTGTGATAACGTGCGAGATCATTGTCATTTGACCGGCCAATATCGTGGAGCAGCTCATAACAGCTGTAATTTAAAATTTCATGCTCCAGATTTTATTCCCGTAGTTTTACATAACTTTCGTGGCTATGACAGTCATATCATTGTAGAAGCTTTTGGTGATGAAAACATTAAAGCTAAACTAAAATTAAATAACGTAATAAAATGTATTCCAAATAATTTTGGAAAGTATGTGTCGGTGACGCTCGGTAAATTACGTTTCATTGACAGTCTGCAATTTATGGCAGCATCATTAGATGAGCTTGTAAAAAGTTTCAGTAGTTTCGCTAACCTAAAAAGTTGCTTTGGTGAAAACTATATCAATTTGACCAAAAAAAAAGAAGGTATATTTCCTTACGAGTATCTCGATGATTGGAGCAGATTTGATGACACTTCTCTTCCTGATAAAGATAAAGTTTACTCGCAACTCAAAAATGAAAATATCACAGATGACGAATACAAATATGCACAAGATATTTGGAATAAATTTAGTTGTAAAACATTTGGTGATTATCATGATTTATATTTGAAAACAGATGTATTATTACTATCAAATGTTTTTGAGAGTTTTTGTCAAGTAAGCTACAGCAGTTATGGACTAGACCCCTGTTGGTATTATTCTGCTCCAGGATTGTCTTGGGACGCTCTCCTAAAAACAAGTAAGGTAGAACTGGATCTCTTAACAGATGTCGATATGTTTAACTTTATTGAAAAAGGTATCAGAGGCGGAATTAGCGTTATAACAAAAAAAAAAAAAAAATATGCAGTAGCTAATAACAAATATCTGAAAAATTATGATAAAAATCTCCCATCTAATCGTATTATTTATCTAGATTGTGTGAATTTGTATGGATATGCGATGTCAGAGCCAATGCGTTGTGGTGGATTTCATTGGATAACTCCAGATCAATTTCTTAGAGAAACTGAAAAAGATTTACCTAGAAAAATTAATAATGATGTTTCCGATATTTCATACTTTGTTGAAGTTGATCTAGGTTATCCTAGTTCGTTACATGATCTACATAACGATTATCCGTTTTGTGCAGAGACAATGATGATTGATAATAGTTTATTATCGCCTGAACAACGAGCAACGACAACAGCAAAAAATTCGATTGTTAATAAGTTAGTTCCAAATTTGTTAGATAAAAGAAATTACGATATGCATTACAAAAATTTAAAACAAGCAGTAGATACTGGACTAATTCTGAGAAAAGTCCATCGCGTGCTAAAGTTTAATCAAGCGAGGTGGATGGCAGATTATATTGACTTAAATACGAAACGTCGTGCTGTGGCTAAAACCGAATTTGAGAAAAACTTTTTCAAGTTAATGAACAACTCGGTGTTCGGTGAGACAATGGAAAATATTCTAAAAAGAGTTTCGATAGAAATTGTTAATGACATAAATCGCAGAAATAAATTAGTTAACGATGATGGTTTTATTAGTATGAAAATATTTAATGTAAATCTTGTTGCAATATAACGACGAAAGACAAATTTAAAGTTAAATAAACCTATTTATGTTGGTGCAGCTGTACTTGATATATCAAAGAGGCTGATGTACGATTTTCACTATAATTTTACCAAAAATCAGTGGCCAGATTCAGAGTTGCGATTTACTGATGCAGATTCGCTAGTTTATAATATAAAATGCGAAGATGTTTACCAGGATATTTACAATAACAAAAATCTATTTGATTTATCAGATTATCCAGCATGTAGTGGATTTCAAGATAATTCGAATAAGAAAATGATTCGAAAAATGAAAGATGAATTTATGTTTATGCCAGTTAGGGAATTTGTCGGAGTAAAGAGCAAAATGTATGCTGTCATATTAGATGACAATAAACTTACTAAAAAAGCAAAAGGTATTCCTCGAGGATATGTGAAAAAGATGATGAATTTTGACGATTTTAAAGCAGCTCTAAACAGTAGCGTCAGTTTTATCAAAACAAATATTATCAGAACAAATCATCATAAACTTGAAACGGATACAATTACAAAACGTGGATTAAGTAATTTTGATGATAAAAGGTATTGCAGAGACGGAATTAATACACTAGCACTTGGACATTATGCAAGTAATTTTGTCTAAACATCAGAAATAATGTTCGAAAATTTAACATTAGTCGATGGAGTTAATAGCAAAATCAAAAAAAATAATGGTCAATAACCAGCAATTATCATTTGAATTTAACGATGAAATTTCAGGTATTTGTTTTAGTAAATTTGACAGAATCAAACTCTCCCTTATTAGATCAGACCATAGCAAATATTGTAATTATCTCGAAAGTTTGCTAGACGAACTTGCACTAAAATATGACAATTTTCATGATCCGATCAGCCAGCAACAGTACACAAAAATTAACATAGACTTAGAGCGGTCGAAGGTTTTTGTAAAAGGTATTAAGTATGTTCTCAATAAGATAGCAATGAAAGAACTATTTGAATGTCGTCGAAAAGTAACCGGTAGAATTAAATTTTATTTGTACAATTTTGAAAATAAATTATACTTAATAGTGAATGTTGATGTTCTAGTGATAGGCGATGAAATTCTTTTGAAAAATTAGATACAACTGTCTTTCTTCCTTGTATTTTTGTTTACGAGATAGGTTTCATCATTTTTTTTTTACCATAAAATGTTTGATCTATGGAAACAGATAAAAATGTCTCAAACCCCTATTCAGACACTACTTCCCATTCTGTGAAAATATATAGAAAAATGTTTTCAAAATCAAGGGATAAAATACTTTGGTTTTCTATGATATATGATGAAAAATAAATTGCAGTCTATTCGTTTGATATCCGATCATGTGAATAGTCTTTGATACTAAGAAAGCTTTGTATTCCTTACAATATATATTTGTGTCTTTGCCATTGCAATAGTCTTGCTGTGAATAAAAATCAATATTTGTAAAGATAGTAATGCATAATATTGCTATATACAGATTTGGTTTCCCTGGAGATTAAATGTATAAAATGATTACAAAGGAAAATTCTGATGCCGTCATAGTGCCCACACGAAATTTCCATAATAACTAAATTATGTGATCATTCTAAAACTTTATAGGTTAAAGATAGGGAATTTCCAATGGATTTTTTAGAATATAACGCCGAAATCAGGTCAAAGATAGGTAATTTTCAATGGATTTTCCTAAAATAACGCCGAAATCAGGTCAAAGATAGGTAATTTGCAATAGATTTTCCTAAAATAACGCCCACTCCAGAATGTTATGAAATCAAGGTTAAAGATAGGTAATTTCCAATATATTTTTCCAGAATAACGTTATAAAAGGCAGTCAGAATTTTCTTCGTAGCCATTTCTGCTAGAGGATTTATATACGTGAACAGGTAAGTGAAAATATTTTTCTAACATATTTTTGACAAAATGTTACTATATCTTGAGGCTGAATTAAATCTTTTAAAAAATCTGTTTGTTAGATTAAATCCGACGCTACAAATTGGCTCTTTGTAATAGGATATTTTATATAATATTTTATTGTGTTTTGTAGGTTATGATATCCTGCATTAGCATGTGCTTTGATATTTTGCATTAACATGTGTTTGGGAGGTGGGTGGGTGTTCCTGTTTTTTGAGGGAGAGGGGGTCTCTGAGGTGGCAAAAAAATGTCAGAATACATTTATTTTAGAGGGGGTGAGGGTTCTGGTCTAGAATCCCCTTTGGGTTTCAAATATTTCATCATTTTCGGAGATAAAAATTTGGAGGAGGGTGGTTTTTTGAGGGAGAGGGAATCTCTGAGGTGGTGAAAAAATGTTAGAATATATTTATTTTTGAGGGGGGTGAGGGTTTCTGGCCTAAAACCCTCTTTGGCATAAAAACCTCATATACATCTACTACTACAAACTCCCTGAAATTGATGAACCGTTCTGTGTTCGATAGACAGATGAAAAATCGCAGAAGAAAACAAGAACAATTAACATGTATTCGGATGCAAAAAGGTTATTTAAATGTCAAAAGATCTGTCATTTCCCAGGAGAACAATTATTGCCTTATTGTAGCTCGAAAAAAAAATCAACAGCTAATTATATTAATCAGACCAATTTACGGTAGATTTACACTGTCAGTTTCATTCAAAAGGGTACTGTACTATACGACTTTATTACAACAAGCAGAAAAACAAATAAAATCATATTTTGAAACTACTCTTGACTGATACAGATTAATTATGTATCTATTCCGAAACATAGAACTTTTTCTATGATATTAAGGATATAACAAAAAACCTTATGATACTAGCGGCAACCAAAATGATGCTTGCCACAAGTGACGACAGATTTGGCTGACAGCATATCTAAAGTAGATAAAAGGCTATAAATTGACAACAAATGATGACAGAGATTAAGGTTAGAAAGGAATAAAAACGCGTGTAACGAAAACTTAAATATACAAAAATTGCTTGTTTAATTACAAAGAAAATGAAAAAGAAGGGAATTTACGCCAATCATATAATCGATGTTGAGAATGAAGATAAGGTACCATTATGTATGACATAAGTTTTCTTGCTGACAAATTAAATAACTCTCTACAGAGATATGCATGTAAGCATGTAAAGGGCATTGTGTAAAGGATTCTGCCTTCAACAAACTTCCACGATGTATCAAGTTGCGTATTGTACTAATTAAGAATGCGTATTGTACTAATTAAGAAAAGAGTTTGTTCATTTCATTATATTTGACAGTAAGGTTTGTCGTTTCTGTTCGTGCTGAATAATATGAGTTTCTATGAAGACAGTTTCCACTTCATTGCTGTAGAAGGCAGCCAAAACACATTTATTTTGTCTTAGATGTTTCATGATCTTTTTCTTTCTTGTGCGCGATCATTGAGACAGAATTTTAAAAAATGTTTAGCACAGAAAGAAGGTTTGGAAAGGCTCAATACGTTCTTTTAGCTTTGTCGCTACTGACACATGAATCATCTATGAAACGGAGTATTTATACGTTGATGGATATCAACGAAATACGTTAACTACTTATCTAATTTATTTTCTGATGCAAAGATAAAAGAGATACATGGTTCAAATTCCTAGGTGTTGTTTGGAATATCTGTAGAAGAACTGGATTAAGGTATTTTTCTCCTTCTGGTACTGGTGTCTGGTGACTGTTTTGAAAATTTTCCTGAGCACCTAAATGAAAATCAATACATACCCTTCTGAGCATCTATAATTTCTGCTCCAGGAACAGGTGAATAACGTTTGGAACATTATCTATTTTAAAGCCGCTATCATGCAGTGTATTTTCGTATGGGTACTTTAAATAAAGTCAGTCTGTTATAACCACTACCATACGGTCTGTTTTCTTGAGAGCCAATAGTGTCTGTGTGAATATGTGCAAGGGTGGAAAGACTTGCAGAAAGCAAAAGTATCATCAAGGTTATTAAAATACTAAGATACCAAACTTCTCTCGTTCCTCCATTCATACAATCGCCTGGCTAGTTCTCTTTTTCCTGGTCTAAACAAATTTGTAATGTTATTCTTCCATAACTTTGGCATTCTATCTTTCATTTTGAACCCCTTTTGCATCAATAAAATTGAATTGATATTTTCTTGCTCTGAATGCTAGAGAAGGATAATTAAGACAGTGCTTATGTACGTGCAAGGTAAGTTACTTCTTTAACGAAAATGCTTGATCTTCCATACTATTATTTATACAAAAATCAATTAGGAGTAACAAATTTTTAAAAATGCTGCCAGCTTTTGCTTTACATTGTAACTCAGTCCTTGTTGCGTTTCAATCCCATTTGTAAAACACTGTTCCTTTCTAAATAGTATGTGCTTGAATCAATTTCAGTAACGATGAGTTTCGGATTCGTCTTTAATGTCTAATGACCAGGCAGCATTTTCATATTGACATGTACTCCAATGCAATATGAAGGCCATGACTTGCATATCTTGTCCGTAAAAAAAAACAAAACGAAAACAAAAATACATTATTTTAAGACGTGTAACCTTGAACTAATGTCAAATTGTTGACTGGGTATTTATCAGAATGAATAAGTGAGTTTTGATTATTAGTCCTAAGTTTAAACAGCAATCATCAAGAACTCTACGATATGTAAGCAAATGAAACACTTTATCAAATTCCTGACCGAAAACTTTTCATAACTGTGACGTAGACACAAAGGTGATTTTAGTGAACGGATGAATTGTATTTACTTTATAAACAAGTTTGAACAGAACCCATCGTTAGACAAACAAATAAAAAACGTTAACGAAAACCCTAAAATAATTTAGATATGACTGTGGCCCTTGCCTCCAAGATCAACAGAGGCCAATGAACATGTTGCAAGCTGAACATCAACTGTCTTAGGTTCATAATAAATCATTCTGCTTATGAGGAAAAGCCATTCAGTTGTTTAGAAAATACAAGCAAACGAAAAGCTTTAACCAAAGACTTAAGCCAGATATACCGTTACTATGGATATGACCCCAGTATGAATGGGATACACAAGCATGAAAAAAGATGAAACTTCTTTGATTCTTAATGGTTAATCTCAAATATGTGGAGAATCTAACAAAGGATTTGGAAACAGGCAATCTAAACACCTTAACTAAATCCTAAACGAAAACGTTTATTTGACCTTACCCCTGAGGTCAATGGCGAATGGGCATCTAGCAGCATAAATTGACCTAGCTTAAAAATTATTCATCCCAAGTATTTTTAAAAACCATAAAGTGGGTTAGGAAATATAAGCAAATGTTAAGGCAAATTGTATACTGCTGTCACACTGACCACAAGGTCGAAAAAGCTAGTGGGTATATCACAAAATCAATTGTCTTTATTTCATAATGATTCATGCCAAGGGTGATGAAGGTCCATCTTGGGATTTAACTAACATACGTAACGGCAATTTTTTTATTTATTCTCTCCGTTGATTATTATGTCATGAAAATCACTGATATTTTCAAATTATAGAATTGCAGACATCACTTATGTCAATTACATGAAGTGCAAAAGGTTAAGGTTTGGGCATATAATTCTATATTTCTCCCATTATGTGGTTGTGTTAATCTGCATATCCGTCTACGTTCCTAAAGCTAACAATCTTTATATCCCCTTCGCCCCTGCTCCTCACCCTTTCAACCAGTGTACACATATGATCAAAAACAGGTCAAGTATCATAACGGTCTCCCAAGTGTTCTGTTTCACCTATGCTCTAATGTGAATTGTATCACTGACAATAAATGTTTCCCTGGGAATTCCGGTACAACAGGATTGTCAGAAAAGGTCACAGTTATGGGTTGGTTCATAATATTGAGAGGGGCAGATGATAACACATAGAAATCATAATTTATATGTGCATGCTTGTCATTCAACTGGCCTTATTAATCTCAGGTTTTATTGTAATGTGAACATTGTTTTCAATGCAATGATATTTGCATATAAAGACACTTAGTTGCACTTTAACAATATTCCGATAAGCAACCAAAAACCTACTCTGATTATTCGTCCGGGACATCTCTTATATCGTGTACACTTTATGATGTTGGACAAACGTACTATACCTATGTTTTCGAACACCCTGTGGCTTGGGGTGCCCATAATTCTTGAAGATGGCCAGTTCCTAAGCATCACTTTTTATGTCATGTCTATATCGTTACTGGATGAACATCTTTCTTTACATGTGTTTGGCACTGAGTTAAAAGAAATCTAATTATTTTAAGGGAAATGGTATTTCTCATAATTTTGTCATTTAAAGCTTTTGATTAGTTAACACGGTGCAAGAGATGGCTTCCTAACATGGTGCTTAAACATAATCAATGTTCACACAAACAAGTTTGGCGGATTTAATTTGCTCATGAAGAGATCAAGCAAATTTGAAAATCTTTGTGCAACCTATAGATAAATCCTATAGTTGGATCCTTTTTTATACACAGTGAAATGATCATACACGGCATTTTTTTTCAATTCAATTTTATATACAGTGATATGGGCAATCGGCAGATCTAACAGTTGAATTTTATTCCAAATGTGTTCATGAGCGACATTTCTGACAGTTGACTCAAACACAAAGAGATCATGGGCTATAGTTCTGACAGTTGACTCAAACACAAAGAGATCATGGGCAATACTTCTGACAGTTGACTAAAACACAAAGAGGTCATGGGCGATAGTTCTGACAGTTGACTCAAACACAAAAAGATCATGGGTGACAGTTCTGACAGTTGACTCAAACACAAAGAGATCATGGGCGATAGTTCTGACAGTTGACTCAAACACAAAGAGATCATGGGCGATAGTTCTGACAGTTGACTCAAACACAAAGATTATGAGCGATAGTTCTGACAGTTGACTCAAACACAAAGAGATCATGGGCGATAGTTCTGACAGTTGACACAAACACAAAGAGATCATGGGCGATATTTCTGACAGTTGAGTTTCATACACAGTGAGATCATCATCTAACAACTGGAACTTCAATAACATTGAGATCTCCTGTTTCTATTTGGGTAATAACTTTGCTTACAAATAATAGCTTGTATATAAAATACGTCAAAGTCAATTGGTATTCAGTCCAACGGTTTATTTGTTCGATGGGAAAGAAAAGCATTTACATAGCATATATAATATGCAGGTCAGTTGACATCAACTAGTTTTTCGCTTTTATTTTCTAAAACTCAGATTTATTTTAAAATCATGGATCTATATTGATATATATATATATATATATATATATATATATATATATATATATATATATATATATATATATATATATATATAATGGGTACAGATATACACGTTCATACATCACTTGTTCGTAGATATCTGTATTTATCTAACATCTACGTTAACGAACGGACTTGGTTAAACCAATTAATATGACTGAAGGTGCATTTGATGGATCATGCATATGCTAACTGGGTCGTGCATTTTGTTTCAACTTGTTTGTCATAAGAAGAACTGTTCCCTTTGTTATTATATTCCTAAGATATCGGTCATTTTCAGGTTTGAATAAGACAGCTTTTGCCAAAATGATTCCTAAACAATTATTTCGTTGAGAAAATTGAGAAGAAAAAAGTTAAATTTCAATTAATATTAAATATAATTATGATTGTTATGAAACAAGGTCAACCTATAGACTAGCATCTATAGTCAATCAATCAAACTAGTTAATCAATTTAGAGTGGAAATAAATGCTTCTTTTTCCCAATGACCTAAATGTAAAAATACGTTCTGTAACCAGTTGGACAGATATACATTTGTAGCACTAAATGCGTCTTCCATAGTCGATGTGGTACGTTGGTCGGATCAACATTGATAACACTAAATTCCCCTTCCGTAGTCATGAAAACCACTTCCATGGATGGACATTGGTAACCATATATTCCCCTTCCACAGTCCTTTAGGCCAGTTGACCGGATATACATTGGTAACACTAAATTTCCATTCTACCGTCCTGGAAGTCAGATGGGCTGATATACATTGGTAACATTACTTCTCCTTCCATAGCCCTGCAAGTGTTTGGATGGATCGACACTGATAATACTAAATGCCCCTTCCACAATCATGTAAACCAGTTGGATGGATTGACATTGGTAATACTAAATGTACCTTCTCCAGCCATGTAAACAAGCTGGATGGATATATGGATAATGGTACGACTAAACAACCATCCATTTTACTGGAGCCAAATAAAGAAACGTTCAAGATATAGCCCTTATTATCCCCAAGTTGTCAGGTATTCTTACGGTACATTGTCACACTGTCTATCCGTCCTTCTGTACGTCTATTCATTACCATACCCAATCAATGACAAGATGGAAATTCAGGAAACTGTAAATCGTGTTGTTGCCCATGTAGTATCCATCTAAATTAGGAATGCCATTTTTGACTCTGATATCAGGGATTCTTCGGAAGCGTGTAAAGGTCGACTATGTAATTTTAATATAATTACCTTTCCAGATATCTTCTTCCTATATGCAGTTACTGCAGGAAAATGTCTCCCGTATGCAGCAGATTTAATAATACCATTCCTTGATCACTGTTTGAGGGATGACTGCGGAGGGTGGGTGGGTGGGTGGGTGGGTGGTGATGTTGAATATGCATTGCAAGAATGCCAGGGTCTGCTCCGTCAAGTCAAAATCAAAATATCAAAATATTTGATCTTGACACTGAGGTAAAAAGGGTGATCAAACATGTCGAACAAATAACTGTATTAGCTTAATAAAGATCCATTCAAAACATAAAGACATTACATCAGTATTGCTCAGCTTAGTGATTGCAGATGTTGCGATAGTCCTTCGTTTATTTAAGAATCAGCCGCAGATAAATATTTTCTTGAAAGCTGTTGAAATAAATCTTATAAATGCTGCACTAAACACACTGAAAGACGAAAAACAAATACATTGGTGCATATTCCTGGAGCATATAATCCGATCTCAGTCTTTTCCATACAACTTGAAAATTTAGCTTTGCTAACCCCCATCCACTTCAAGACTGTATATGTTACTCCGTATTTCTTTCTCATATAAAATTCTAACAGAATTAATTCTAGTCTCGTTGATGTTCGGTCCAATTGAGGTTGTTATTTATGGATGTTGTCAATGAGAGACAAGTCATCTGCAGGATACAACGGAGCTGTTGTCAGAGGTGATGCAAATGCCGACGTTTCACTCGTTTATATCTAGGAAGGCGATAGCTTAATCTCTGGAGTGGTAATCAGGTTTGCTTAACGCTGTAGCCGTTGCGCTATGCACTGTACATTTGAGTTGCATAGTAATTTGATATGAAGATACTGCATGCATTTACTTTAACATGACGCTTGATTATACCATTTGATCTAAAGTAACAGTTTTATTTGGCAGACGCCCATGCGCTATTACTGTATTACAAATCTGAATCCGATATAGGAAGAAAGAATAATTTGCTTGCATGGTAAGATGTGTTGACACAGTTTCTTTTCTTTCTTTTTCCAAAGTTCTATGCCGGTAGAAAATATGTTATTTATTTAGAAGAATGTTACACCATTTAGCAACAAATATTTAATTTTACGTTTGTGGTTACAGTGATTAAAGTTTGTTCAATAAAAACATTTTTTTTGTTTTTCAATTTCTGCAAAGTATAATGTTTCATAGTGGTCATTATGACATCTTTAACACATTCATTAAATGCACGATGTAGGCTTTGGAAAAATGTATACCTTTCTGAAAAGAAAACATGTAACTATTGATACATTTTCCTTGAAGTGACAGACTTGTTCAAATTAATATTTACTTTGAATTCTAACTTGTGAATTGATGGAATAGTCCTTTTTTAGAGAACATTTGATACGGTAACTTGGTGTTTAATTTGCCCGAACATTATTGCTGCCATTATTAATAATATATGTTTATGTGGACATATTGCCTATTCCCATCGCGTGCAGACCCATAGACAATCCTACTGTAAATTGTAATGGTCAATGTGTGACGGAAAGGTTAGGTGGATATTTAACATAGCTATACAAAAGCTTCAGAGAATTATTGAAACGATTAATATAAACATAGAGGACAACTGATATTGTATTAAAGGCTACACTTAATGTATAAACAAAAGGTGTGTTGCGATTGCCATTGCATTAAACATGAGAATATAAACTTTGATATGAACATGGCAGATCTTACAAAGATTCTAGTAGGTAGAAGAGGAGCATGTTTATGCAGTGCTCTACCAGGAGAAAAAACAAAATAAATCGTTAATCAACAATTAATAAGGAATAATAAATAGTGGCTATTATTTGCATGAATTGGCCGTGTTAAAAAGCAGAAGAGGCAGTGCTTGGAACTATTGGTTGTGCAACATAGTATTTAACATAGCATTCACACGCGAGTCGTGGTTCCAAGAGACGAATATAGTTTCAGTGCTTTAAATATCATCTTGATAGCATTGCTTGCAATTTTGTTCAGCAAGTTATATATATATATATATATATATATATATATATATATATATATATATATATATATATATATATATCCGTGTGTGTATGTGTCTGTCTATCTGTGTCTGTTTGTCTATGTTCGTATGTGTGTGCATTAACCTTTCTGTGAATTGGAATATTTTATCCAACTGAGTTGCAGGTAAATGACAAGGTATTGCACTTATTCATGTGAAGACAAATTTTTTCGGAGCTAATTTTTAACTAGTGTACGCCTTAATATTTCTCTGGGATCAGAAAATCATTATCTCTACCTAAGCATGAACCTAAAACTAATGATTAAAATTTAAAAAGTAAAACAAGTAAATTTAAATTGACTTTTCTTGTGTGACTATGTACAGACTTTATTTATATCTTTTTCACATTCATTTGCAATTATATAATTTAATTATGTACTTTTAAACATTTATGTGTCTGTGTACTGTGATAGGTTTGCAAGATGTCACTTAATCTATGTTGAGTAAAAGCTCATCCCTTATCAATTAATTTTGGTTAGTATTGGGGAAATGCTTTAAAACAGAATGTTTCGTCAAACTGTGAAGATAACAGAAGATATCATTACGATAACGGTTTTTCTCATAAAAGTTGTATAGGCTTGCACAGGTGGCACGAATTCCATATATTTCTGTAGAGAGAAAAGATTAAATGCCTCTATGATAGCATTAATGTAAATGCAATTTCCTTGCCTCTTATTTCGTTAAAAAAAAATCTCGTATACAAGTTTGTAGTATTTTCTGCTGTATTTGTTTTTCAGCTTTGGAATCAATTCAATATCTTTGATTTTGTTCATTGCATGCATAATATCAATTAGAACATAATTTCCATTTTATTCGCCTTATCTCGTTTTGATGCTTGCAATTTTGTTATTTACTGGTCACGCGTTTGGATGTACTTTCTTTATATCGTTCTGACTGTGTTCAACAGAACTTCGCATGCCGTACCTTTAGCTCTTTCGTGGTCTAATGCTTTTCAACACATTTGTCATACTCTAGAAACTCGTTCTGTTTAAAGGAACCTAAAGTATTCATACCGCTAATACTGCTAGGTATGCTCTTCTCGTACCCTTAATGCTGCTATTGTTACAATTTTAATGCCATAAATGCTGCTATTTGTGCATGTTTCATGCCATTAATACTACTATTTACACACGTTTCATACACGTAATATTATTAATTATCTTGTACCCTTAATTCTACTATTTATGTATTTATCTTGTCCTTAATATTGCTATTTATGCGATTTTCATACCTTTAATACTTCTGTGTATGCTTATATCCAATTTACGCTCATTTCTTATATTCAATATACGCTTATTTCGCATATACGATTCTTCAATATATGTTTAGTTTCCATTTCCATTTATTTCTCATATTCACTATATGTTTAATTCCCATACACACTGGAAATAAGTATATTCTCCAAATACGCGTACTTCTTATAATCAAACCGTGCTTATTTTCCATATAGGCTGATATTTGACTTACGCTTATTTTCTATATATGCTTATATTCCGGTAGGACTTTATTATCCGGATTGTACCTAATCACATGTATGCACATTTATATTCTAACACGCTCCATATGCATATATAGATATCAAAGTACCAGCATTTTCAGTGTATTATTCAATGAGTACTTGCATCAGCAAGTTACACAGTCATATAAAAAGTCAGAATTAGGAACAAAACATACGACAACGACTGCTCCAATTTGTTCCAGAGATCACATACACCAGTACTGAATTTTGAATT
Source organism: Megalonaias nervosa (assembly GCA_016617855.1). Taxonomy (NCBI): domain Eukaryota; kingdom Metazoa; phylum Mollusca; class Bivalvia; order Unionida; family Unionidae; genus Megalonaias; species Megalonaias nervosa. The sequence goes on along the minus strand of JAECUM010005098.1, from coordinate 59,767 downwards.
TGAAAGAACTGAGTGTACAGATGTACAATTCAAAGCTTTTGCATCAGAGTATCTGAAGGTATGATTGTACTTTATTTTCCACTTTTACTTTGGAAGCACTATATTATTTCACTGCAATATAAATGATCAACTTTACCGTCTAAATATCCAAGTGTCATCATCTCAAAACTATTTATATAAACTTTCTACTCGAACTTAAATTAGGTTTTAAAATTCCTCATGGATATCCATGAGACAGCGTATAACACAATCACGTTATTTATTATACAGAACTGTGCATTTTATAGCAAGTCCATGTACAGATGCTTAATATAAACTGATCCGTTTCACATTCTTCCAAGAAAATATGTCAGAATATGGGCAGATACGGTAGCTGTCAGGCTCATCTCATACCACTAACTTTGAGAGACAGGTTTGATATATATATTACGTTCTTATTTTTAGTAGGGCATGTGCGCCAATAACTCGCCGTAAAACCTGCAGTTTCTATTTGAGTGCCACATTCCAGAATATTCATTTCGAAGGAAGTAATTGTACTGCGCAAAAAATCCTAACTATTATGGGCAATCAAAGCTAACTTGCTTTTGCTTCATTAACATTATAAACATTTCTCTCCTTCCCATATATCTATATATACATTTGGTGATATTTAACCGTTATAATAAACATCCAAAAGTTCATGTATCTCCTCATCTTGCCTTCATTCCCGCTATATATCTTGTGGTATCTGCATGTGCATCTAGGTACCTTTTTATATGCCGTTGCATTTGTGTCATTAGTAATATCTCCCCATCTTAAATATTATATTATTTATCTATCCGTCCTTCCTATATGTCCATCCATCTATGAGTCTATATATTAATCAGTCTCTCTCTCTCTCTCTCTCTCTCTCTCTCTCTCTCTCTCTATATATATATATATATATATATATATATATATATATATATATATATATATATATATATATATATGTATGTATATATCCGGGAACAAATATCACTTTTCTTTGCCAAATGTTTTTGTTAGGATAGGAAACAGTCTATTGATCGGAAATAAAAACAACAAAAATCAAAACAACGATGACCCTGCCCACTTATGACGTAATCCCGCCATTTTAAACCAGCCTATATACCCTTTGTCTCACAGTGACCTAATTTAAGAGGAATTCCATACAGTATTGTATTTTCCTACCATTCCTGCATCGAAACACATTTTGTTTCTAACCAAATCAATATGTAAAAAATCAAAGTCATATAAAGTTTTTATTCTTGTCCCAGACCAGGACAATGTATTCTCGTTGCTTCGTCACTAAACATTTTTATGTGCCGATATGTCAGTTTGTTGTCATACACCAAAAAATGTAATGAGTATAAGACTCCAAAATAGAGTAAGTCTAAATAGATATCGATACATTTACATACATTTTTTGCTGTTTTGAATGGACTATTTGCATCATGCATTTCTGCAAACGTTCACGAGGTTTGAAGACCGGAAGTAAATTGCAAACTTTCAACAAGTCGATCTATGTTTCTACAGACAGAGTTACCAAGGCTTTATGTGTTCATTTTTACCGTGGTTACAGTTTAATTTGCTTTACCACTCGAAATAACCAAATAAATCGGAAGCAAACGGTGGATGACTAAACATGTCAAGATGTGTCTATAAAAATCGAGCGCTGAGGCGCCTGGTCATTTGGTGGATATAGTAAGAAAATATTAATGGGTATAGCATATGAAATTTGCTATACTGATCAACGTATACCCAATAATGCATCCTTCGTTTAACCGTCAAGATCAACCCGCTTGCATTCAGATATAATTAAATTGTTGAATATAAATTCTAACGAACGTGCAGTTGGAGAACTAATTTTGTCTACAACTGCAGCAGCATGTTTTAAATGCTTATTACCTTGTGAAATCATATTGTTACAGGTTGGCCATCTTTCTTCCACTGTTCTGAGAAATATTCACTATCGAATATATTACTCGGATAAAACACGATGGAAAGGAATAAATGATGAAAGTGGAAAATATAATACGAGAGGCCTTCACAGACATCAATGGACATCAATGCTATATTAAGTAGACGACGTTGTCTTTTGCTATACAATTATGTACAGTTTCCTCTCCCTTCAATAAAAGTGACGCCGTAGCTCTCCACAATCTTCTACGTTTTATCGTTCAAGGTTATTTGCTTATACTTTTTTGTTCTCCATTTCACGTGCTATCAACTGCATTTCAACTACGTGCTGCTTAACTAATGATTATATTTTTTTAAAAGTCTCTTTTATATTAGTAATTTATTATTTTGTACAGTTAATATGCTGAAAAACTGGTCATGGAAGAATAATGTCATACTCAGTTAGTTTATGTGAAATTCCTGATGAAGAATTTGGACTTAAACTCTTTCCATCGTGATGCATTCGAGTTTTCTATATTCGTGTTCACACTTTTCTATCGTGTATATTCGGGTCCAAACTCTTCCGTCGTGTTCTATTTCGGCCCAAAATCATCTACATGTTGTATTGTGGGCCAAATTCTACCACCGTCCTCCAGCAAACGGTTGCACACAGCAAAGCGTGACTTATCATATCTACATTGACCATCAAACATTTTTGGCATACGAGATAACAGTAATTAATGTAGTTGAACCAACATCAGTAAAGCATCAAGCATCATTAAAGCATTACTATCAAAAAGGAATCTTTGTAATATTACTTGATGTTCATTATTTTCTTTCTTGAGTCAAAAGCAGCAAGGGCAAAGAAGAGAAAACGAAGAAGAGAACGTTTAATTGCTTTACCTTGGACAAATATACGATAACTGTAGCATCGGTCCAGTGACTATCGTAATGTATCTGTACTACTAAATCACTTGCAAGCACCAAAACTGAGGGAGCTGCAGCTTGCATTTCCACCTACAATATGAATGTAAATAATTAGGATGATAAAGGGATAACAATAATTATGATGATATAGGGATAACAATAATTAGAATGATATAGGGATAACAATAATTATGATGATATTGGGATAACAATAATTATAATGATATAGAGATAACAATAATTGCGATGCTACAGGGATAACAATAATTATGATGATATAGGGATAAAAATAATTTTGATGATATAGGGATAACAATAATGATGATAATAAAGGGATAACAAAAGAAATAAAACCAGATTCAATCATTTAACTTTGAACACTTTACCAAGAGAAATTATTATATCAGTTTATCTTGAATGTTCATCAATATTTAGAGGGAATGTAACATATCATGCTAAATCGTCTCATTATTTTTGTAAATAAGCACAGAAATGTGAGTTTTTATTTCTTGAAATATCATGTATATTCTAAGGGAAATAACTCAACAAATTACCAACATCCGTTGTTCTTCTTCCCTTTACTGCAGTTTCCATTAATATAATTCAATTCATGGAGAATTGGCTTAACTTGCATGCAGTTAAACACACAAATAAAGTATTGATAAAATGATAATCTACAATCAGGATTTTACGTAATGCATAGTGCCTGAGGTAGTTATGAACGAAACTTCTTCCCAGAGATGAAGAAGCTGTCCCATATCTGGCATTTCATGTTTTCCAGAATGGCAGTCTGTGGAACGCATCCTTTTGTAAAGCATGCCGATATGACGCCACATGTTCTGGATTACTTAGTTTGAACAGTCTGGGCTTGTATGGAAGGCATGGGGAATGTGTAACAAATGTAGTCATTATTTATAAATGTTTGGCCTTTATGAACAAATTCGAAAGCAGCAGTCGCATGGAATGCGGCAAAAGTCAAAGCAAGGTTAAAAATGAACTTATACAGGTGTCCATGGAAAACACTAACTTCAAGAAATTCGCATTGTCTGGTATTATTTCTTCTCTTTCTGCAATGGGAACGCAAAAGAACTCATCTTGTAAACTATATAAAAAATGTCAAGGGACATAAATACAAAAGGGGCTATTACTGCATTTAAAAGAGCAGGAGAAATAATGAACCGTTCTATAGTAAATTACCTAAGAGGACATAAGACAACATATTATATATGATGCAAAGTGGTATGCAACCTTACTTGGGGCAATATAGTGCTCACTCACTTGGTTTAATACATGATTTTATTGTATTTACACCGATTACAACGATATATATGGAATATCCAATAGGTGACCAAAATCATTCACGCATGGTACACAGGTGGGTTTTTTTCAATTACCTTTTGTTACATACATGACAATCTATGAGCCAACTGAACTGATACTAAGACATCAGGTCATACTCTCTCTCTCTCTCTCTCTCTCTCTCTCTCTCTCTCTCTCTCTCTCTCTATATATATATATATATATATATATATATCCTTACCGTTTAACTCATTTCTGTGAAAGATATCCTTACTATACTCGTCCATTCTAAGTTTTGATTACATTGTTTAATATCAAACTTCCTGAACTCGGGTGTAGTTACTTATCGACTATGGTCCAGAGCAGTTTTTCAACGATTTAGTGGAATCATCGGAACGGAGATAATGACCGGAACGACTCGGAAGTTTTCATATTTGCAAGAAGTTTGTACTCAATATTATTTTTGTGTTAGACTGTATAATCATAGATCTAGATATGTACACGAAAATACTTTTAAGGGGCTGTTAAATTTTAGCTATTATTTCTTAAGGTAAATAGTTAATACTCATTATTCTGGTCACCTTATTAGATCACTTTAAAAATAGATATCTTTTGTATGCAAGAAAGATTTAATTTAACCTTTCACGTCTACATAAACATTTATGAATCTTTCTTATCATGCTTTATTTGCATTTAAAATCAATGTAGTAATTTTAATTGAATTTGGTCAGAAAGGATTATTCGGCTAGATAAATATAAGATGTATTCTTTTATTTCTTTTTCAATGTTTTTATTTTAATTGACTGAACATCTTTTACTCGATTAAATTTTTGAATGTACAGTCCAAAACAGAAATTAATATCAAGTCCAAACATATTGCACGTATTGCAAGTCCGTATCGGTGATTACATCCGTTCCTGTGTTTTTTGGTGATTATAAAATAAACAACATAAAGTGCGAAGCAAAACACTTGCTGACAAAAATTAAGGAAGTGAACATTATTGCGTCTATAAGTCTGTTCTCGTAGTAGAAATAAGCGAGCTTTAAGAGCACTCTTGAACGGGACAACAGTGTCCTTGTGTCTTAAATGAATGGGCAATTCGTTCTACGTAGCTGGGCCCTGTTACGCAAAAGAACTATGTCGGTTTGACTTCGTTTTAACAGTGGGAACAATGACGAAATGTAACATAGTGAACAGATTTTGTGTTTGATCCTGTCTCCAACGGGTAGCCAATGGAGCTCACAGAGCAGGAGGGAGGTTCTAAGGATAACCCGAGCAGCCGTGTTTTGAGCTTAGGAAGTTTCTGAAATAGATCTTGAGACGAAACCGCAATAAGTGAATTACTATAGTTGGTCTTGAAAGCACTAAGAAATACATAAGTGTTTAAGTGGGATCAACCGAAAGAAAATTACGAATGGAGTTGATGCATCACAGCTCAAGATATGCAGCCATGCATATGTTCATGACATGTTGGTGTGATGCGATAGTACTGTCGAGACTGACACCTAGGTTTTGTGTTGTCCGTTCGAATTTCGTGTTGATAATGATGATACTTATTCTCAGTAAATATACTGCTTTAACTGCACATCGTTTTAAGTCAGGGCCGTCGTTATAATTGTGAATTTAAGGGATTTAGTTCGCATTTCTAAAGAGAAAACACGTGCAATTCAATTCAGATATTCTAATTGGTTGTTGGGCGTGTTTCTGTCTCAACCTTGATTTAACATTGGGCCGAATACAAAGTTCACATGATATATGTTTCACAGCAATATATCGTTCGAATAAATAATCAGGCTTGTGCATAAAAGAATGATATCGCAAGTTCATCTGTGCAGAATATAAACCTAATATTATAGTGTAAGATAAACAGGAATACACACGATGTATTACGATGTATTAATAATTAACTTGAATTACAGATAATACAAGGCCGGAGAACCATGTCGTAAATTAAAACTGGTGAAGTACCAAAATCTGTTACTATCAAATATAACAAAAAATCATAGAGGCACACACTTTATGATGTTTTAAATCTTAACATATGGAAGCATCAGAAGTATTTCATGGATTAGTAGTAGATCAGGATCCAGCATTTGAAGAAATTAACCATCTGCTTCATCTGGATAGATATGTAAAGGAACAAGAACAATATGCAATGTCATAAAAGAAAATTTAAGAGGACCAAGGTATAGTTCAATAAAAACAGAGCCAAGACACTCGACTACTTGCACGAAAGACTGACAGCATAAAGAGACTCAGTATTTGAACAACCTGTATGATGCGTTGATATGCATGCGTCTACACATAGGTTGATGGCATGCATGCTTTAAACTAAGGTAATACGTCTAAACACCTAGTAAATATGGTACAACTTGAGACAAGACGACAACTGATGCATCTATTGAATACGAGTACATATTCCTAGCACCTGAATGGGTATTTGTATGAGTTTTGCTCACATTCTTCTTTAAACAGAAAAGGCTACAGGTGAGAAACACGTGTACGTTTTAGCACAATAAATGATAACATGTAGTTAATACATAACTCCTCAGAAAGAGGAGAGGGTACATCAAAGGGTTAAGCGGATTAAGAATAAGCAAGCCTTACCGATAGAAATTCCAAACTTACTGATTATGCACATAAGTTTGTTTGAGTTCCGTGATATTAAGTCAAAAGGTGATGATATCAACGTAGCGGTACATAATTTAGGTATCATTCTGGTTAAAGAAATAACCATGCTACAAAAGAAGCGAATATAGTTTAAGTTGAATAACTAAAACAAGTTCATGATACGCACAATTTATGGTTACCTGATTTGGTTAAGTCAGATAGGACTGAACAAGGCATTATCAATAATGAGTGTGAAAGTGAAACTTCATAAATATATTATATATATATATATATATATATATATATATATATATATATATATATATATATATATATATATATATATATATATATATATGCCATTTTGTTCAGGTTATACAAAATCAAGAAACAATTCATTCTCAATCTCTTGATACGAGATAAAACACACTGTTCCCCAGATGTCACATTCATTTCTCTCTCAATGTCACCTTTACTATAGTGTTTTCTGCAAGAATCTTGCTAAATTATCCATTGTTGCCATCTTCTATCGACTTTACCAAGGTATAGATGCTTTAATACCTGCGAATTCCGATCTAGCATTATCGTTGTTAATATAAATTTTCAACTCAAATCGAGGCTTAACTCAAAAATTAGAATCCCGTGCAGCGGCCGTTATGCAGTTCAGTTCAGAAATAGGCAACAGTATAGCGCTCTCGTGACAGATGGTATTGTTGTCATTTAAAGTGCATCCATACGACATTGTTATCGAAGTAGTTATATTTTGGAGTGATATTTTCAGAGCATTTAACTTCTCAGCTGACCTCTTCAACTACATCCTTTGGCAGTATATGTATTTATGTATCTTTGTCTGACCATGTCTTGTCATTTTAATTTAATCGATTTTTGACAAATATAGTGGAAAAACTGTTCTAAAGCATTTGTCTACAAAAATCTCATTTTACACCTTAAAGATTGCATTTTCACTCTAATTTCCAAAACATAATCATTGACGTTCATTTAAAATAATAACTTGACTGAAGCGGTATTTTCATTTTTAAGCACATTTCAAACTTTTAGTGTTTAAATCATTACTGTTGCAAAGTCACTAACACTCAAACGTTTTGCAAAAAAAGCCTCAGGGCACAGACACTCAAAATTTTCACTAGGATCCCACAGGCCATGAACTCATTTTTATTAATGAAATAACATAGGTCAGTAATTCTCACAGTATTGTTAAAAGCTGTTTGTCACATCCACTCAAAATTGTAAGAGAAAAAGCATTGGCCGCAAACTCTTCACATACATCAAAATGAATTCATTTATTGTTAAGATCCTATGGTCTTAAACTAAGTATCAAAAAGAGCGAAAACTAACACTTTTTGTAAACTTCAACAAATAAAATTTATTTCTCTAGAATACAATGTGAAAACTTAAAAACAACTTACAGTATTGTGAATTAATCCCAAATAGTGCCACAAGTTCTATCTCAAGTCCGAATGGATGAAGTTCCAACTAAATTCCAGTTTTATTCCAATTAAATTCCGATATTGAATGTGTTGATGTGCCTGTAGTCTTGAATATGATACTGTGCCAATAGCCTAGATTCTGGCGATTTGCTAACAGTCTGTTGACTTATCACAATAATATAATCCCAAAATGTCTTGGTCTGAATTCACTATAATTCCAAATTAATGTTCCAGTCAAAGAATATTATTCAGCGCTTTGTAATTCCATAAAATAATAATAAAAAGACTATAAACCCTTCTACTTGACCTAGAATGCAATCGCCTTTTTCTGAAAATATTCTGTCACTTGATGAAAACTTCAATTATATGTGCTTCTAGGGTCAGAATTAAGAATATAAACGTATTTACATTAATAAAGATCTGAATATTTAATCCACTCTCACAGAGAAACGTTTTATCTACGTATTATGTTGTTTATAAAACAAATATCCCTTGTTAAGTACACAGTGAACTTTACTTTAGACAAGGTCAGGTACAAAATGCAAATGCATGTAATATATAACCATTAAGAAATGCCATCAAATAAATACAAATAAATATACATACGAATACTCACTCGACACAAACACCTAATATAAACTATCTATTGTTGATCTATATTCTCACTTCTATTCAGCATATAATAATAATAACAATTTAAAACCAACTGATTTACCACAAAATATAGGAGAACTTATCAATGTCACTATAACTGCCATAAAACATTATTTAAAATCCTTATTATATAAACAGTGCATCACAATATTATGCTCTCAATTATGACGTCACGGTTCTTTACCAGACTGCTCCCTTATATGACTGTAATATCTACACCAGAGGCTATAATCACGCCAGAACGTTAATGCTATTAATTTTTATACTATGACATAAAAAAATTTAAACGTATCAGAACTGTAACAAAGTTCTTCACAGAAATGGGGAAGTGGAGAAAATAGATAAATTAACAATATAATTATTTATTCAGTTGACAAATTAACGAATAGTTTGTTGTTAATTTCTTGGAGTAGTTTTTAAATAAAATTCTATCATCTGCATCGATGTTGTACTAAAGAAACATTTCACTCGTGGGTCAGAAGTTTGCGTCTGACTCGTACTATTGATCCCGCAGATGGATTCTTTTTCTCACATGTCTGAACGAAAAAGGCACGCCGTAGTAAACAAGATAGCGAATTCTGAATGCCCTAACTTTGAAACAGCAGAACATCCATTGAAAAAGTTTACTTATCATAAGATAGAATGTAAAACGTTTAATTTAACTACATTATTCAGTGTAAACTTTCATTGACGTGAGGCACATTTGAGCTTTCGAAGAAAAATGCTTGATATTAACAGGGTAATTGTAATACGGAGCATCAGAGTGTTGTGGAGCAGCGAAATTGAGCAAAAATGCCAATGTAAACAGGTAAAAACAAAAAGTCAATTTTATCTATAATCGACGTGAATAAAAATAATGAAATAGTCGGCCATTTAGCTTTGGTCTAGAAATGATACACCTTTAAAAATAGCATTGAGAATATTTCGACTCGGAATAGACTAAAGAAGCCGTACATGCTGCAACGTTAAACGGTGGCAAGATTTTTTGCAGCACGTAGCTTATATATATATATATATATATATATATATATATATATATATATATATATATATATATATATATATATAAGCCTGCCCTAACGCTCACATTTACTCAGCACACATCTGTTCACAACGGCCATTCTAAGTTTCGCCCCGGAAAATCACATTTAAATGTTTCGTATGTAACGGTCACCTGCCATCCAAAAACAACGACAAGATGTTTCCTAACCAAACATTGTTTACTCTCTACCTTAAGCAGTCACTGGCGTATATCTACAGTGACACCTTAATCGTTAGCTTCATCAGGAAGGCATTTTTTTTAGATAAAAGAATATCATGAAAATCGATGTGCAAACATTTCTTATCTCGCTTGTACACGCACTCCAGTCAAGTTGATGGTGTAACTCAAAGTTTGTGTCAATCTGTCAAATTCGAAAACGAGGTGGATTTTATCATTAGGATCGAGGGTTGAAGCAATACAGTTCCTGGATGGTGTTATCGCAGCAGATATGGAAGTCGTCTTGTGTTCCATCGTGTCTTTTCTTCCGGCTTGACAGGTATAGTTTGATATATTTTGTTCTATTTGCCTTTGAATAAAGCTATATCTGAAGAATAAAGTCCATCTTTGTGAAGAGATACGGGCTACATCCCTTTTCATAAGGGCCAGGGTTCATCCACTATTTAAAACTTTGCCAATGGGTCACAAAGAATAGTCATATACGGTTATTCATCACCGTCATATAAGCCAAGTGTCTTTTTATATCGATGAGATGGGCAATTGACTAATACACATATTGTTTTTAAAGTGTGAACAAAAATAAGTTTGGTGATTATTTTCAGTCAGTGATGATTTGATTTATTGGATGGATTAAAGTGAACAGATAGGGTAATCATGCGTGGAACATAAATTTTGGGTAGGCCAATTACGTGTAATTTATGATTTTGTTTTATAATGCAGATAGAACAATACTGATAAAATAATAATAATAATAATAATAATAATAATAATAATAACAATAATAATGACGATATTCAGTGCATGTTATTTGTTCAAGAAACTGATTTTAAAAAGTGAACCTCTGTACAAAGACCAGTTTTGCCTTTGCTTGAGTGGCCGGCCTCTCTCTCTCTCTCTCTCTCTCTCTCTCTCTCTCTCTCTCTCTCTATATATATATATATATATATATATATATATATATATATATATATATATATATATATATATACACAGTCATGCCTGCCCTAACGCCTTTGGTCGTATGTGTATCAGTGTGTTTACTGGCGAAAATATCGTTATTGAATATAATTTATCAAATGGTATATTGTTGTATAGTGAATAGAACAGACTATGTGTGTGTGTGGGGGGGTATCAAAATTTATTTCTGGAAGCTTTATCGGAGACTATAGGAGAATAATTTATGGAATTTATTTGAAACAGTAAAGCAATATGTCCTTGTCTAATTATGTCTATAGATGTTGAGAAGGCATTTAGTATATTTCCTGGAAATTTATACGTAGCATGTTTATAAACTTGAAATTTTAGAAATTCAGTGCTAAAACGGATAACATTCAAACTTGGAAAAATTTAATTGTAAACGAAAATGTGAAAATTCAAGAACATACAAAAGTATTTGTGGTTGTTTCGTGATATTATTGTAAAACAGAGAACACGAATGGAATTAAGACTTGCAATATTATACATTTAGGTACAGTTATCCATTATTTCCTCTCCTTGCTTATATTGGTGATATGGATTTGATGGATTTCCGAAATGTAATCTACATTCAATTTAGTGGTCAAATTCATTACTGCAGAATATGAAATACCGACAAATATAGTTTATGTGAATTTTATAACGAGCCAAATATGCATTTATTATTTGAATATGGAAAATAAATAACTTATGGATTATGTTAGAATACTGGCTGAAGAATAATTTTAACATTAATACGAAATTTGTCAGAATCATTATATTTGTAACTGATAGTCTAAATTGTCAATTTCTCACTATATATAATAAAATACTATATCTAGAAATAACAATTTTCAAATCAACATTAAAACTATGAAGTTCTGATAGAGACTTTTGATGTATATTTTGGAGCTGAAAAAATATATTTCACAGTCTTTGAAAAGTATTTAAAAGTATTGATTGATCAGACGTGAATACTTTGTTCGATACCTTGATGTACAAGAATGTCGTTGTTGAAAGTTGTGGGACTAATTGCTTCTAAAACAAAATACCAGGAAGTTCTCTTTGATTTAAAAATGGTATTTGACATTTCTTCACTACTGTGTGTTAGTTATGCACTGAAACACATGATTGTCCTTCATTAATGTAATGATTCTGCTCTGTACGTGTATTTGTATGTGTCTGTTTGTTTGTATCTTTCTCAAATAAAATGATTATTATATTTGAAATAATAATAAATAAAATAAAAAGGAAAATAAAAATATCATTGTTTTGGGATTTTTAAGAAATATAATATTAGGGGAAAACATCATTCTTGCACATTGTACCCACACATTACCGACAACAATGTCATAGTGATAGGCAACACAATCAATGATGTTAGTGATGCATATCAATCTCATAATGATGCACAAGTATGAGAAAGTGATGTCGATATATGTGGATTTATAATGGTTAAGTCAAATAGTGTATATTATTGATTAAACTAAGTATAACAGAATAATTAAACACTTAAAACATCCAGAAAATGAAAAAAGAGAAATAAACAAAAGTCCCCATCAAACAAATACGAATGTAAGTAAATGAATTTAAACTGAAATTGAAGAAATAAAAAAAATGATTTATTTTCATGAATTAAAAAATACTAATACAGATAGAGTAATACTTTTTCGAAAATATATAACATCTAGTAAATAACGAACTGAGTTTCGTATCGCTAATTTCATTCTTCTCGGTGCTCATTCAGAGAAAGTCATCTGTATCGGCATCGCGTGCATCGGTATCAATTTATGTCGCTGCTTGGAGTGGGTTCGAAATATTGGTCAGCGATTTTCACCTGATAGCTCATTCCTTGTGCAGTCTCTTTGTAATACATATTTCCATCATAAAAACAAAACGATTTCCCCTTTTTCTTTCCACCAACAGGTGTAACCTATCAGTGTCCTATGAATACAGCGGAGTTTACGAGACTTCAGAAAAATGCTACAAACAAGCTCCTCTGTGTTGATTTTTCCCACTGTAAGAATCAAATTTGACTGAAACATTGTGAATATAGACGTTGTGCCTTCTACAATACAGTTCTAGATAGTCAAATGTTTGATGTAAGACGTTTACATATTTCTGTAGCTCTAAAAACGTTTTACATCCCTTGCCGTGCAATGGAGTGGCTTACTGTTATATTTATACGGCTAGGGCTATAGCCACAAAATGCCAGCAAAGCCTTTTCAATAGTTTTTTTTATTGCTGTATTTAGGGTTCCAATAAAAACAGGCAATATTGTATCGATGGACAGCTGACTTCGTAGGCAGGCTTCCACTACACTGCTCAGATCGACTTTGAAGGGAATAGCCTCCTCTTCTGGACTGATGCTTGTACACTTAGCAACATGCGTGCTTTCAGGTGACCGATGCGTAATGTGGCTGTGTACACGTTTACGACCTTCAAATTACAATCACTACTTATACAGCTGGAAACGTCCAACAAAAGATTTTAAAACAGACCATTTCTGACGCAAATTACACACCAAAATCACACGCACGAAAATATTACGCTGGTTTCCGTGAGAAAAATAATATAAGCTTTCATTCACAAGAAACTCGCTGACACGGCATGTCGGCGTTTATTTGGCGGCCGCAATGTTGTTGTTGAAAACTCTTTCCATGTTAATGACTTTGCATTGCATATTGCTGCTGTTTACTGTAGGTGTAAATTGTACTTGTAAATAAGTTTACAAATTATATCAGTGGCTAAGTGCATTCCAAAAGGAAGTCTCCGTTGTGGCGGATAAGATAATTATTGATGTCCGGAATATGCTTCTAATAATAGTCACACTGGTTGTTATTGTGGTGGTGGTTCTTAACGGCATTTTTCAGCACAAGAAAGACTATACATGGTGGCCATAATAACTGGTGGAGCAAGAAACCGGGAAAACCACGGGAGGAACTACTGACCCACAATAAGCTACTGGCAAGCTTTCTCACCTATCCACGTTAGCCGAGCCCGAGACTCGAATTCACGCAGACAAAGGTGAGATGGCAGTGATCCGGAAGGGTGGTCGCTTTAGACCACTTGGTCAATCGGGGCACCATCACACTGGTTGTCACTTTAATAATAATAATAATAATAATAATAATAATAATAATAATAATAATGCGGTAATAGTATAGCACCTAACCTATAGAAACTCTAAGCGCTTCACTGCATTAGATAACAAATAAAGCCATATACAACGACAAGGTTACAAACTTAAAACAAACACCATGAATTTACACACAAAAAAACATGCTGACAATGATTAATGAAGTAAACATTATTAAGTTTCTCAGTCTGTTCTTGTAGTCACAATACGTAAGTTTTAAGATTACATCATGGTTACTAAAAACCTGTGATTTTCACTCACCAAAACAATAGTTTACATGTCTTGAGACTGATGCTACCTGCTAAAGCAGATTTTGAAATCTATGATTTCAAAGAAAGGAAAACCAACTAATATCAGAATTTTATGTTAATTGATTATAGTACATCTATCTTAGTATCATAAAAGTACTATGTATTTTCCTGTGTGACAGGGGTTACATTTAATTGTTAAAGTCAATGTTGATTGGTATTTGCTTCCCATGAAAATTAATGTTTACAATTTATAGTGGAGACTACTAAACGTTTAGTGGGTTCGATCTATCTAATTGTTGTTTACGTTTTATATCATTTCAGGCATTCACTAAATAAGAAATAATTCTTTAACATCCGGGTAATAAACATTATGGCACAAATGAGCAATACACCAACTCTTCCTTTGCTCTTCACCAGAGGGACACATTATGAAGTGGGTCACCATGTTGGGTCAGTATTCCGGGAATGGATAAAAAGATATTTCAGCTCTTGCTCCGTCATTCAGTCACATATCCTCCCCGTTTATAATACCCAGAAAGGAAGGGACATCTATTCTGAATATCTAAAGGCAGCAGAGGCCAGCTTTCCTCAGTACGTTACAGAAATTCGAGGAATGTCAGACGGAAGTGAAATGCCATTTGAACACCTTTTCTTGTTGAACTTATCGAACGAACCATATTCTATGAATTTCACGGAAATGACAAACGACCTTGCGAGGCACATGAATGGATGTACGTCTGTCTGTCTCAACACGCCTGATGTAAAGATTCTGGCACACAATGAAGACTGCGAACCGATGACTGGCACTTTTAGCTACATCATCAATGCGCATATTATTGACCCGGACGCTAACACAGGAACTGTCACGTGTGAGGAAGAACAATTCACTGCATTGTCTTACCCTGGGATGTTGCCAGGCTATACATTTGGGTTTAACAAGCACGGATTTGTTTTTGCAGTAAATGAGATTGAACCAAGAAGAGTAAGCTTGGGCTCGACACCTGTAAGTTTAAAAACGAGAGCACTTTTGACAACATCAAATGTAGATGAGTGTGTCCGAATTGCTCGTAATGTAGGTTACGGGGCTTCTGCTGGTTTTAATGTAAATATAGCGTCATTGAATCACAAAGAGATGTGGTCATTAGAAGTAGGACCTGGGAAATCGGAGAGTCCATTGAAATTGATCACCATCGCTGAGCAAAAAGATCCAGACGAACCTTGCCATTATTATCATTTCAACCATTATGAGCATCTGGAGGGAACTGAGCAAATCCCTTATTTACCATCTTCATATGCACGAGCTAAACGCGCAGAAGAGATAGCCCCGCCTAAGACTATCAGGGATGTCAAAGCCATTCTTGGTGATACAGAAAACAGCAAGTATCCAATATTCAGGCGTCCCCATGACCCGGATCACTCGTTAACGGCGTGCACGGCTGTGTTCGATATTTTAGAGAAAACCATGGAAATTTATGTAGAGGATCCCAGTTTGAATAATGCACCTTACTGGACTTTTCCTTTAACATTTTAAAGTGTATATGCCTGTAGTAAATGAGCCAATGAGTTGGCTACATAATATTATACCCACAAGAAAATTATTTATATACTTTCTCTGGTATTTCCTGGAGATTTCATAACCAATGAAGAATGTTGCTTCCATTCAAGATAATGCATCATTAACGCCTAACAAAGTATTGAATGGCTATTCAGTGCAGTCTGTTGGCTTTTGCGTTGGATGACAACGAAAACAGGTGTGATTCGGTCGGTATGTTTAGGGTCACTTGCAATCGTACCGCATCTGACATGTATGTATGTATGTGTACGTGTGTATGCGTGTCTGTCTGTCTGTCTGTATGTATGTATGTATGTATGTATGTATGTATGTATGTATGTATGTATGTATGTATGTATGCATACATAGTTCAAGTACCCAAAATGAATTTCATGGTAGACAAACACACATATGATTTAATTCTAGCATTAATTTCGATTTGCTCAATTGTTTTTACCGTTTTTACCTTTTTACCCCGATGTTGAAATTTGCGAGTAGTGCCTATTCTCAAAAGAAAAAAAGAATTTATCATTCTTTCGCGTTTGCAGCTTAGTCAATACTTTACTGGAAACGACGAAATATCTTATTTTAACATGCTAACTTTTTGAGAGAGAGAGAGAGAGAGAGAGAGAGAGAGAGAGACGTTTCATGGACCTCGTCAGTGCAGAAAGTGATAAAACAAATCAAACTTAAAATATTTAAGATTGATAAAAGCTGAAAGTAATTGAATGAAGAATTTTTTATTAAACATAAAAGAAACAATAGTTTTTCTTTAACTGATCAATATTCCAAAGGTTTATTTGTTCGGAGGTTTATTGGTCCTAACTACTTTTGTAGAAAGTCCATATTTTCCAAACATGTTAACGCAAAGTTCGTGATTTGGGTGTGATTTGGATTTTTAACGTAGCTTTTAACAATTTTCCAGTCATATCGCTAAGATGTCTGCAGTGTGGCAATTTATAGTAATGTCTAGCACTGGGACATCATGCCGCAGACATGTAGCATGATGTCAAACCCAGTCACATTATCCTGACACCAGGCCGACCGGTCCTAACACTAACCTCTTATTGCTGAGCGCCAAGCGAGGCAGCTGTTAGCACCATTTTTATGAGTCTTTGGTATGACTCCACCGGGTATCGAACCCACGACCTCCCGCATCCGAGGCGGACGCTCTAACCACTAGGCCACCGGAGCGGTTAACCCAAATTTCCATTGCTCTGATGGTTCGCAAGTTCGAAGATTATTGGGGTCAATGGTCCGAAGGTTTATGGTTCCGAATGTTCATAACTTTAGAGGAAAAGGTTAAACATTAGCAAGTCAAATGTTTCTTTAGTTCAACGTTATTTGACAACAAGAGATTCACTGGTCTAAAAGTTCATTAGTCCGAATATATTTGAAAACAGAAACAAAAGTCCGAAGGTTTTATTCTTGGTTTTTATAAATGGGTTTACTGATTCGAAAATTCATTATTTCAAAGTATTTGAATTAATATGAAGGCCCATTAGTCCGAACATATTTGAAAGAAGGTTCATTTGTCCAAACTTTAATTAGTCTGAGTGTATCCGAATATTGGCTAATCTGTGTAGTAATAATGCTTTAAAAAGCTCCGGCCATAATTGAAAAAAGAGTCCCCAAATAGGATTCTATGCATACACAATTTCAAGCCATAAAAGACTTTATCATATTTCATAAAGCAAAAATTATCCAACACAGTTTTATTATCATAATGTATTATAAAGGGGTACTAAAATAGGAAATGTTACAAATGCACACTAAAAAGAAACGTTAGCTGTATGTAAAAATATAATTATACATTTACTTTATGTGTTACTGTTAAGCAAATTATCTTATACTAATTATCTTATGCTAAATCAACATTTTGTCAAACAAATGACACAATAAAAGGAGAACACAAAATATTTGCGTCACTCTAAGGAAAGAACAAGCGACATTTAAAACTTTTACAGTTATGGAGAAAAAGGGGAAAAATCATTTTTCTTTTTATAATAATAACTTTCTAATTTGTGCAAATTACTAAACGACTTTCTAACATAAACTAGAAACGTGTCTGTTGGACACGAAAATCCCAACCAATAGATACTGAAGGTATATCTGCGCGCAAAAGTTCATTACAATCCCACGACCCATTATAACATTAACGAGCGGGCACTGAAATAACTCCGATGATCTTGAGAATCTGTCTGTGACCTTCATTTTCGGTCTAGGCTCTGTGTGTGGTAAGTAACACATCGTCTACTTAATATGTATTGTGCATTTTTAAGTTGGCCTTTGCACTTAGTCTCTGACCTTGTGATTGGAACCATTGTTATTGGTGCATAGAACATTTTCTAGAGAATATACACATTTTTGCAGAGTTTAATGTAGAAGTTATGTGCCTCTCACGAACATCGCAAACTTAGCAATGATTCTCCGTATATGACCTTGAAAGGGAGCAATCGTTTGGTACGCGACACACATTGTCTAGTAGAGATACACAAATGTGCAAAGTTTCATTGAAATCTACCCAGCCCATTGAAAACGTTATGCACGAGTCAAAAAGTGCATGAAGGAGATTCATACGGCGTGGCATTACTGGAGACAACGAGAATTAGCATTACGGTGGACATTTTGAAAATGTTTCACTTGGTGGACAAGGAAAATCCCACGTTAAGATGTCCATAGCTTTAATATTAATCTGGAGACAAGGTATTTAAGACTGGTCGTTTTAATTCGAGAGTCTGTTATGAATATGCATTGTTTTAATTATTTGGAATATCATAATGGATATATACGGATTTAAAAGCATCGATAAAGTATGAATTTCTTTTTTTATGTGGAAATAAAGGGGGGGGGGACTAGCGTTTATTAGTCAGGAAACAAAATATACATGTGTAACTCAATTTTAACAAGAAACGCTGATTTTCTGTGAATAGAAACACACACACACACACACACACACACACACACACACACACACACACATATATATATATATATATATATATATATATATATATATATATATATATATATATATATATTCCATTTGAGTCAATAAAACGGGAATAGACTATGATAATGAAAGAACCATTGTTCTACATTATTTAGAATAATATTCCAGTCAACTGTAGTTGGGATAATATAGACCATTTACCATCTTCAAATATCACTTGAAATATTTAGAGATATGAGTTTTTTATGCTATCCAGTGAGAAGCAGAAATAATGTTGATATTTCGCTCCAGGGAAACGAAAGCGATAATAGTTTCTAAAACTGTTAACAAATTTAAATTAAAATTGAATTGTGTTGAGCTTTTATTAAGTTATTTGTTTCTGTGTCAATTTTGTAAAAGAGCAAGCATCAAAATGGTATAGATGCAAAAAGAGATCCGGTATAATGTCCTTGCTTACATGGATAAAAATTCATTTTGCTATGGAAGATGTCCAAATAATGATAAAACCAAAACCAGGTTGAGTACTGTGGCATCATTCATTATGTGTAATTACTGTTAATACACTGGCAATGAATAAGCGTACACCTTCGCCAGCAAAAAAGTAATAAATACACCGAACCCATATTGAGAGAAACATACTCTATTTGTGTATGATTCAATAATATCACTGGTGTTCCAATTACACTGGAAATTAAGAAATGTTATTCACATCTTATAAAAAAAAAAAAAAAACAGTTTCATTCCTGCATTATCTTAAAACGGTAGTTAGATTGGGTAATGCCTGTGTGTCTTTAATAAATGATATCGTAACATCTGTCTATCTTCCATTTGATAAGTTTAATGCTACAGTGACTTCCATCATCTGATCTACGTGTAATTTAGGATTAACTTTGGATTTAATTCTATGCAACCATTACAAGTAGTTACATTTCGAGAATCATCACAAGGGATGTTTCTATCATGTATTTTCTACATTCAATGAAACTATAAATTTAATGCACATTTATTTTCAAATAAGATCCTTAAACAACATCACAAACAACACTAACAACAAAACCAACAAGCAAGTAAAAACGTATATGGTGAAATGTAAATGTTCTATCCGGAAATAAAACTAATAATCGGTATAGTTTTAAGAAATGTTTTCGCTAAAATAAACTTGCATAACTTTTGTTTCACATTCTTGATAAATTCTGACTCGTTTGATCAGACATCTTGTCACTAGCCCTAAGTGAAAATAAACAATATTGATTAAACACAATCCTTCGCAATGTAATAAATTAATCTTCTTTTAAAAAAGGACCATTTATCGTCTTCAAATATCATTTCAACTTCATGGAGACATGAGTGTAATTTATGAAACTATCACACGTGAAGAACAAAGTAAATATAACGACTGGTAACATTCTTATAATCCTTTCGAAATACTGAATACAAAAGTTCTCAGCAAAGGTACTATACGTGCTTTATTAGGACCATAAATAAATATGGAAAAAATACAATATGAACAAAACCCTGCACATCTAGTATGTGGAAGTAAACATTCTAAAGAGAAACTTTGTAACTTATTTCAGCCTATATTTACTATTGAAAAGGCTACCAAGAAAGAGGACATCAACTAAAATGAAACTTCCATCACAATCAATTAAGAACTTTGCAAGATTACTTTTATATTTTAAAAATATTCAGGGGAGATACAAATCTGTCTGATCAGTCTTTAAATAGTCATCAGTTATTATTGGATTATGTAAGATATTCAAATATTTTAAAGTATTGGAGCAAATTTATAGCAGTTTCCGATACTCTTGAAGTATAAATAAGATACTGCGAGACATTTGCAACCGCAGAAATGTATGTGGTAGAACTCATTCATATGTCAGTACAGACGTTTGAAACGTTAGTTTAGGTTGTCATACATGTTGACCGGAATATAAATGCATGTGTTAGCATTGGATACAATTGTCAGGGAAAAAGAAGACACATGTGTACCTCAATCGAACAAGAAACGCAGAATTTCTTTAAATACAAATTACTGATACAAATATATGAAACTCATGTATAACAATTTTGCCTCAATACAGAGAGCACAGACTATGCAAATGAATGAAGAATTGTTCGACATTATTTAAACTATTTCAATTAATCGTGATTAAGTTAGAAACAAACAGGACATTCACAGTGCTCAAATATCACTTCAAATATTAGAGACGTGTGTGTAATTTATCACTCTGCAATTGTTAAAGAACAAAGCAGGCGCTACGCGTTGAAACATTCGAGGAATCTAGTGTAAATGTCAAATCAAAGCATTATCAACATAGGTGACACATCCTTTATTCTGACCACAACTAAACGTGAGAAGATCTTGAATGTATTGACAGGGGAATCGTCACATGTGAAATTTGCACTATCAGGTCACCACGAATATGTATTAAAGTTTTCTCACTTTAAATCCAGGTGGAAGAACAATATTACAATTGCAACTGGGAACATACCTTTGCTTCATACACCTGGTGGGAGTGTGGTGTGTAAATGGATCTATTCTGCTTTGAAACCTTCTAATCTGTATACATATACGATAATTAATAATACACAATACACAACAATATATTTGAACTGCCACAGAATTCTACTCCTAAAAATAAAAATTAAAGCGTAGATCACATCTTGACATAAAAACAGTGAAAATATCATCACCATTTTTGAAAAACACTTTTGAGGTTAATTGTAATTTTGTTCTACTTTTCGAGACAAAAAGCAACAGAAGCTTCTGAAACACGTTTGCATGTTCATGTTAGTGATTTTAGTGGCAGTGAACGTTATACTATCAATTACTTACAAGCGTGTAGTTGGAACGTTAGTTGGAAAGTTTTCTACTTAAAGAAAAGATTAAATATTGGACATTCCATCATAATTTGCTACGGTCATAGTCAGATATTAAAGATTTAAAAAATAGTCAGGGGAGATAACCAC
The DNA here is from genome assembly GCA_016617855.1 of Megalonaias nervosa. Taxonomy (NCBI): domain Eukaryota; kingdom Metazoa; phylum Mollusca; class Bivalvia; order Unionida; family Unionidae; genus Megalonaias; species Megalonaias nervosa. The sequence goes on along the minus strand of JAECUM010005098.1, from coordinate 37,891 downwards.
CTATATAATATTCATGAGTTTCAAACAGTCAGTAGAAGAGTTTATAAACTTTTGCCAGGTTTTTCTTTTCGAAAGCATATTAATCACAACTGTTTTGCAATTGTGATGTAAACTTAAGGGGCGATTCCGTAGCTATTTGGTTTGCAAAGCTAAGTAAAAGAACTCCAGCTCTGTTTATTACCTCACAATTATCGCAATGACGTCATTTGAATATTTGGCACCCAAATTAATTTATCAACTAGGTATCATATTATATAAATTGCTATTTGCCCTATATCCTAAAGAAATCAAACCTAAATTATTGCGTGCGAATGAGTAACAGTTTCAAAATAATGATACGGACTTTCTTATTAGGTACATGGGAATATGCAACAGATGCCCTCCATCTTGTTGACATCGGATCTGATTATATCGAATGCCTGGCACCCTCTACTGTAACTGTCGCAATCATAAGTAAATGTATTCCGTAGTTTTTAATTCATTTTTAAAATACGTAAGAGCTTATTATAATATTGCAAATAATTGGTATACCTAATGTTCACCATGATAATGCCAAAAAGGGCACCTGCGAAGCCTGTTCTCACTGCTAGATTAGGTTGGTAAATTTTGAATTTACACGTAATACTCCTGAATCTGGTGATGCATGGCCTGCTTTGGCAATTCTGAATCTGAAATACTCTTGACTTGTTAATATTGCTCCAGAGGTATGCGAACTTGTCAGCGTCCTCAATGGTTTGTCTCTCTCAGTGAATAGATGCATCTTGGTTTGTACTGACTAGCAGGCATTTTTTCTTATGGAAACCAGTTTCCAGGTAGTAGTTTCGGCTACAGTGCTATATTATGTAGATTTCAGCAACATGTGGTTGAGAGGGGCATACCAGAATCATCTGCAATGTCCAGATCATCCAGTTTTGTGTCCATTTTATTCCTCGTAGTAGGTCAATTGCCATCAACATCACCCCGTATATCATTAATGAGAAAATCATGGGTGAAAGTAAGGATCCTGACGCCAGGATCAGCAGAGAGAGAGAGTCTTTCTTGTGTATTATTCTTCACTGATCCGTCTTTGTAAATGCACTGGATAAACCTGATAATCTTCTCTGGGATGCTGCAGTACCTCAAGATCTTTCACCATCTCAAATGCATTCCTAAAAACTACATAATTTACATACCGAGTTGATTGCCAGTCTAGAAATTGTTAGATGAGTATCTGGTATATTCGTACCACATCCATGTTTGTAATGTCAGGTGCGTTCAGACAGTAAAAGTAAATGTCTGTGTTACAGTCTAATAGACATTAACTTCCATGGAAAGTTTGTGGCAAGAAATTCCTGTATGTTGTATAGGACGAAATATTGAACGACACGCATTGTATGAAATTGAAAATCTACTCAAACCATGCAAACCAAGTTGACAATCTCATAGGAATTCTGGCGTAGTAGTACAATTCAATGTGATTCATTTATATATATATATATATATATATATATATATATATATATATATATATATATATATATATATATATATGTTAGTCTAAGAAGACATTTAACAAACAGAAAAAAGTATTTTTGGTATTTTATATACATCAAAATTTAGACGATGAGACTGCGTTGCAATCGACTAATGCCTGCAGCAGCTTGATCAAACACCTGTTACAATAGTAGCTAATAGTGTACGGTAAGTTATATTTCCTATGCTTTTGTCTCATATATTTAGAATTAACAGTGTAAAAAATGCGAAGGATACAGTTCGTTTGATTGCAAAGTTTGAGACGATGTACCTTGTTCATGGTTTGCCGTCGTGCCGGGCATATATCCAGTTACTAGTGCACAATCTTTGCAGTTTCAAACGTTTTGCTTTCATGTTGTGCAAACGGTTTTGGCCTTGGGCATCTCTCCAATTTGTAAAACACATATGGTAATGCTGTAAACACTAGTCAATTGCAAGATGATGATACAGTGTTACGAGTCTATGCTCTTAAAATAAGTAACAGAAAATAGTGAAGACAACAAGCTTTGTAAAATTTAACAAATAATTTATTTCCTTAGAATACAAAGTGAAAAATTAAAAAAAAACTTACGGTATTGCGAATTAAATCCAAAAATAAGCCAAGAATTAAAGACACAAGTCCTAGTAATAAAAGGTCCTGAATAAAACTCATTTCAAGTCCAGAAGAGATTTAAAATTAAAGGCGATGACATGTCTGTTATGGCCTGTGTCGTACTGACGTGTCAACAGTCTTTTGTTGAATCACAGAAATATTATTCCAGGTTTGAATTCAGTATAAATTCCAATGAATGTCTTTATCCAAGAATTTGTCAGAGCACTTTTGTATTTCCAGAGAAAATAATCACTTGAATTCAATAATTTGAAGAAAGTAAAATTCAACCCAAACTGGACACAACGTAATACAATTTAAAGCGCCAGATGTTAAAGCACAACTGGTAAAATTCTGACAGTCAGAAGATAATATAGTTCTCTGTTTGACCTCAGGTCACAGAGTAGCATTTTCTAAAGACAACCATTACGTAATGGAATATAACTTTCTAGCAATGATTTAATGAGCCTTGTTTATTAAAAACATAATAGCCTATAAAATTCACTTTGGATTCTCCAATGCCCTGACCCAAATCAACATGTTTACCTGAATAATAATTCGGTTAATTGGTTCATACACATACATAATAATGAAGCTATTATTAGTTGTTTACCTCAATGGAATAAAAAAAATAATAAAAAAGCCAATCAGGTCAAACAGAACTGAACTCAATTTTGGACAAGGTCAAGTCCAGTAAACAATGTCAAATTACAATAGCTTGTAATGGAATAAAAAATTTTAAAACTAACAGACAAATAATTACTTTAAATATACATAACAACAGTCTAAATTTATCTCATCGAGTTCTTTAATCCTTTAGTGTATTTTGTCTTGGCTAGCGGTTACCAAGGTCTATTCAACTGTGCATGGACTGCTGCCACAAAAGGTACCTTAAATAAAATACATGTAACCAAATAAGGTACAAGTGGTGTACCCATCTCCACAATATAATTATCTTTTAATGTTGTACGTTAGATTACATTTCTCTTTTGTTCCCACAGGATTATTATGCACGCAGAACCGAACCAAAACCATGTCATGTAACTAAGAGAAATGTCATGCAAAAATATTAATGTTAAATTCTTCTTATTCCAAGAGAAACACATTACTGTTACACATGTGGACATTTACCATGGAAATCAAATTGTACTCCAAAAGTGTCACTATTCCACAGCTTTGAGAGTAAGTTTAACTCCCAAAGTCCCCCAAATGCCACACTAAACTACTACGGAGGAAAGACATGGAATCTAACATCATATGCCGCCTACCTAAAGTTGCAGGTATAAAAACATTTTTAATATTAGAGACGAGTTGCCACTGTCAGATAATCAAGACAGAATATTAATATGTTAGGGTGTGTTACGTATATGTAATTAAATTGTTTGTGTGTTAGTTTTAAAATTCTTTTTTATTTCATTTTTGTTCCATTATATTTTAGTGTAATGATAATTTTCATTGAATTTGAGTCTCTTTTCGAAGAATTGGTTTTGACCCGATTAGATTATAACGTTACTTCAGCACTATTTTTAGCTCATTGATCTTGTAAACATCGAGTTAAAATGATTGGCTATTACCAAGTTCATTTCAGCCCACGTGTTAGCTAAATTGTAAACAGCCTTTTATATATATATATATATATATTTCCAGCGTGATAATCTGATTCTTAGATAGGGCTATTGTAACTACGTGATAAATGGCATTTTTTTATTGCGCTGTTTGATGTTAAGATACCACGTGACCCATCACGCGGGACTGAAATGACGTTTTAGTTGGTTTTAATACTCATTCTTAGTGAAATCTTGCCAGTCGTATGTTTACACCTTGAAGGTACAAGGCGTTTCAATTGTTGATGTCAGATTGTTTTGAAGTTCATCTATTTTTTTGGAATTTAATAATTCATTCTCTAGAAAACAAAACAAGTGCTTCATATTTATAAATGTTCTGGGACAAAGAAATTCAGTGGAAATTTATTCTGGAATTCTAAACAGAACTATTATAAACTGTGATTCAACGAGGACCTGATGCCATAAGTACAACGACATCATCTGACGTCATCGCCTCTATATTGGAATTTCATCGAGATTCAATCCTGGATTCAATTAGAACTGTTTAGTGATAGGACTTATATTTTCCAATCCTAGGATTAAAGTTTGGATTATATTCATAAACCGTAAGTCCTATTTCCAAATTTTACTTTGTTTTCTTAGGAAATAAATTACTTTTGTTAAATTTACAAAGCTTATTGTCTTCACTCTTTTCTTTTATTACTTTTGTACGAGCCTACACGTAACAGGTGGTTCTCCACGAACAAGTCATTTACAGAATAACATTATTGGTGACGATGTCATTGTTACAACTGCATATAATATCGTGTAGTTTCAAAACACCTTTCTACTTTTACCGTTTGGAATCGTTAGATTATGGCAAGTAACGTATTTTACTTTATTCTAAATACTGATCACTTGAGAAGATACAATCAGTTGGTTCGATATTTTGACATTGAACATCAAATATCAAACCCAATTCTAACTTCACAATTAGCTTGAATAAAATGCCCGTATTATTCAGCGTAGAGACCCTGCAGTCTCTTTTTCGATATTGACCTAGATCATAGTAAATGTGACAGACACAAAACACATACAATACGATACATACAATTCTTACTATTCACTGTAATTGAATTTGTCAGAGTGCAGTGAGTTATATATCTTTGTCTTCAAAGATAATTTATTCTTCTAGTAACTATGCAAAACAATGGTGATGATTATATTTAATCGATAAGTACAACCGACTATTGTTTGTTTTAGACACCCCCCCCCCAAAAAAAAATAGTTTAACGTGTTATTAAGTACATTGTATTTCATACTACCGGTGCACGTCACTTACACCCATAAACACTCATTTTAGGAGGAACGTCCATCTAATATCAATTAAAATGGGGAAACGAGGCTTGCGGTTTATTTGAAATCGAAATGTTTATATCCCGTCTATATACGGGAAAGCTATATTTAGCAGCCACAAGAAAAACATTCATATAAAATTGCACGATCATCTGATAAATATAAGTCGTCTTCCAGAAACGAAAGAAGTTTTTAGCCGTGTTTCATAATCAATTTCCTTGGGATTATCTGTAATTATTTCCCTGACATTGTCAGGGGGTTTTGGTAAACAGTTTTGTTTTTGCGAATGATACGATATTATCGCTTCACTTACAACCAACGATATTAAATTTTATTATCAAGCATATATCGTAAGAATACTATCGGAGCCCAATATTTTTCTGAGAAATGACGGGCAAACCAAGCATAAACAATCAGATGGAGATTTTCCGTAAACGAAAACGACTCTATACAGGCGAATCCGATCAAACCCAAATCTGGCAGGGGTCCGTTTATCGCAACTCTGGTCATCTCATGTGTTGGATGTCCAAATCATGTAAAATACTCGGAACACTCTCCGTATCCATGAGTCCTTCCAGGATAATGTGCTACCATATCAACTGAGATAACATCCTTACAATCGTATTTAGCTTCCGTATTCGATACAACTACGTTGGACATCAACAAGAAATTCCGATTTTGTCGGTGACCATGAATTTTTCTTGTGGGCAAAGTGAGGAGCAACTGATGGAACGGTAAAACAATTATTCAGTAATTGTTCAGCCCTGATATCGTCAGTATATTTCAAAGCAAGATTTTTCATTTCTTCGTGGAGAGATTCTGCACGATAAATTTCTCCGCTAGGTCGTACAAACTGATCATAGTTCAAAGATTCTAAACTTTGAAATAACCATACGGATACAGGATCTCTCTTACTGATATTTCTGATACAATCAAATATATAATCATCATAGAATTTAAGTGTTTTGTCTCGTGGATATATTGTTATGGCCGATGTCCATGCATGTGAGTTATGATCAATAATTTCTATCAGAACTCCTCTTGATTCATATTTCGATTTGTATAAAATCTCTCCGGTTAATGTCTTCACTCTTGTTAGAAATTTAAATATTTTTTCCAGTTCAGCGACGTCTTTGATAGACGCTCCAGTATCTTTCACTGTTTCTGCCCACGTATTTATTTTTTTACGTCGTAAATCCGTTAAACCGTTTCCACGTATCGCGTTTGTGAAGTGTTCTGTAACTCGGTCAGCTACACAAATTATCCTTAATAATTTCATCGGTTTGAGATTATCAACGCTAGGTTTATTATTTATCGGATACAACGTATAAACAACTGTAGTCACAGGATACTCTCGTTCATAATATGCTTTGTTAATACCAGTCAACGTTCCTGGTTTGGAATTTTTATTTAACGTGACAATATTTCCAGTGTGTACACAAACAGGGTTACTTTTGTCACGGATAATCCAAGTGTCGTCGTCTGTCTCTACAATAAATTTTATTAGAATAAAATATCCCTGATCGTCAAGATACTTAATAATCTTCCTTCCTCACTCGTCATTCATTGTAGCATCGACAACACTTTTGATTCTGAATTTTGAGAACACATGAGCTGCACTGATACGATCAGTTACGTCCTTGTTCACCAAAGCCAGATCTTGCATCGAAAAACTAAATTTAGGTTTCGGCATTTTGTCAAGACTGAATCTGGCTCTAGAAGGCTTAATTGCGGATAATCTCTCAAACTCCTCCATATTATAATTAAGACAAATGTATATTTAAATTGAAGTATAAGTATATATATATATATATATATATATATATATATATATATATATATATATATATATATATATATATATATAATGATTCAAGCAAACAATAAATGCAAGTGGCTCATAATCAGTTATTCAGTTCCTTGTAACAAAACTTGCGTAAATGAATTCTGTGGATACCACATGCAAAGCGTTCGGTGCGTGAGTCTAGGACCAAAACCGTATTTATGGTGTAGTGTTGGGGTCAGAGGAGAAACTCAGTTGTGTGTGCAATGTGGTGGTAAAAAATACAGAGAGCTAAAACGATATTATGATAAAATAATAATACCGATGGAGTCGAATCTCCCATAAAAACCGCCGAAGATTGTCTCGCCAGATTTTCAAAATAATGATTTTGACAAATAATATTATTATATAAATGAAGCAAATGAATTTGTAACACATCCCATCATCAAGAATTATGAAACATCTCGAGATGGTATAATCAGGCACTGCCGATTAATTAAAAAACCCAGTCGGTACTGTTGAAAATACCGGTTATCTCAGATTTAGTGCTGAGAAATGATATTACTCACATAGATTCGTGTACGAGTGTTTTCATGGATTGATTGATTGATTGATTGATTGATTGATCAAAGACGGACTTGTGGTCGATCATATTAACTCAGATCAGAAAAATAATTCTTTAAATAATTTACAAGCTGTTACACAAAGTTAGAATTGCAAACTTTGTGAAACTGGCATGCACAAAATGGTTGGAAAGAAGTTGTTAAATCTCTGAATATGGAGACCGGAAAAGAAATAATATTTCAATCAATGAGTGCAGCTGCTAAATATTTTGATATTCACCCAAATTCAGTACAATGCGTCGCAGATAATGTAACCAAATCGGTATTTTCAAAGAAATTCGAACAAAAAATAAAATTTAAATATCACAAACATGAAGGGAGATAACTCTGTCCTCTCTGATAGAGTAATTAAGCAGTTGTCCCGCTTGTCACTGCGTAATATTACATTACTGCAGCGATTATTTTTGTGTGTGTGTTATATTCAGTAACTTAATTGTCCGTGTGGTAATTAGCTGTCAGTGGATCAGTATAATTTGTAATAGAGAAAGATATTTATACATCTTTTGACTCTCCTGATGAATTCAGATCGTTCATAAGTTTGATGTACATTATCTTGCGTGCAAATTCCAGGCAAGGTATTTTTAGATCTTCAATGTATATATATAATAGATCTGTATGTACATTCAATAGTTTTTTTCGTTCGCCGCTCAGTAGATCACGTGAAAGCTGTTTACAGTAAATCGACGAACTCCAAACGACATCCGGCAGATTTATTTTAGAAATTAAAATAAATCCACACTGCAGTTTATTTATTCATCATATGTAACTTTATAATAATTTCTGAAACGTGTGAGATTTATTTTAGAAATTGAAATAAATCCCGCTGCAGTTTATTTATTCAGCATAGGTAACTTCATAGTAATTTCTGAAACGTTTATTTGTAAGTACGAGTCCGTGGCGCAGTGTTAGAGTGGCGAATTCTCATACTCGAGGTCTAGAGTTCAATATCCGTGACTGACACATTTGTCGATGGAGGGCGATTATCGCAGTTTTTCTAATTATAATTGGGGGCTCCGCCCCATGTACACCTCCTCACCATGTCAAACAACGTGGTGAGTGCTGTTTTGCACTCTCCCCGGGGTTTGATTTTGGGGGTGTATATACATATAACTGGCGCCCTAAAAAATAAACAGTAGCGATGATGTGAGTTCTCAATATCACTGAAGGGTATACCCCGCACAAGGACATTCAGAAAGAATATCGCCAAAAGAAACAATTCTTATGGGGGGGGGGGGCTGTGGGCCATAAGAAAGGCCTACACAAAAACAAAAACTTAGGGTGCATAAGAAAGGCATCAATGGAAGGACCCAAGGACCTCATGGTAAAGGATTTTACTGGCAATGAAGGGACCTCTTGGAATGGTAACCGCTCATCTCGCTACTGTTTATTTTTTGTTTTTATTCTTATTCCGAAATATTTTTATTCTGATTCAGAAATATTTTTATTTTTATATTCAGAAATATTTTTATTTTTATTTGAAATAAATATTTATTATATAATAAATCATGAAAATATTAATGCTATTATTTCTGCGATTGAAAAATTACAACATGGCGGTATAAAAATGTCTGATCAGCTTAATCCTCAGAAAATTATTTGTGATTTTGAATCATTACTACAAAGAAAATTTGAAAATAAATACACATTACCAGCTGATTATAGATTCATAAAGTTGATTCAACAGGCAATGTTACAATCCTTGGCAATAGTTACAATTAATTGGTTCTGATACGATTAAAAATCCTCGTGAGACTTGCGGCGCAAACATATAAAATGTATCCTTGCTGGGCCTAACTGGATTTTTTTAAGGCTACTTGGTAACTGCCATCAACGACGTCACAAACAAGGTTGACCGCGATCGTCGATGTTATATTTACAATGGCCGGCGAGACATGACGACCGCCCCCGTATGAATCATTGTTGTGTCTTAACATGTTTGTTGGCTGGGTTATTTTTCCCCATGATTCAACGACTTTGGGAAAATATTTATTGATAACATCATTGACTGATTTTCTCAGTTTGTCTGCGTTAAATCCCGGTATTACAAATTTTGTTATATCTGCCCCGGTTATTTTATAGTGTTCAGCAAATAATCGTTGAAATGATACCGCTTCAGGTGATATGAATTCTTTACCTTTAAGGATCTCGTATACATTAATTCTTTTAATAAACTTTATATCACTGGTAGTTGCTGTTCCGATGATAATCCGATTAACATACTCAAGGTCTGATTAAATCAGGTTTAGATGTTGTATCGTTTCAATGATTTGTTGTTATTATAATATCGTGATATATCAGAAAATAAATTTTGTAGATTACCGAGTATATATTCGTGTTCAGATTTAATTTTGTTGAAAGATAAATTAATATATTCATAGTCAAAACCTCGAATAAGACCATGAGTATCAATTTTAGTCAATAATCCAAATTTTATTCTAGGAAGATCATCAGAATTTTTTTTATCAATATCTGAATCTTTCCATGGGAAAGATTTTCGATATTCTGGAAGGCTTAAAAATATCTGCAACATAATCAGATCGTTTTGGTTCTGGTGGTCCTTGATAGACCGGCGGAACCTCTGGCAAGCTAGAACACTTCGAATCAATTACTGATATATATTGATGGCGTAGTCGGTTGAGTTTATTTCAATCGCGGCCGACAAAGTTGGCTCATGAACAGTAATTGCTATCTTGGATTCTTTTCCTGTGATAGATTTGATTCTGCGCTGGAATTCATCGTTGATCTGTTCTATTTGGTAACTGCCCGTGGGAATACTAACGACTTGCCAATCGGGAGTTCACTCGGGTTTATTTTTATTTGCAAATACCAGTGAATTATTTGGTTGCAGCCCACCAAACGGCTTTGATCTAATGTTTAGCCAACTATAATAAACTCGTAATTGTGCTAGCGCCATTTCTTTCGCTGGAATCGCATTTGGAAAAACTACGCTAAATTCAGGGTTGGTTGAACTTACTGATATCATTGTGGTTTTCAATGGTGTTGTATTAGTGACGATTTGTTGCAGTAACTCGTTTGACATTATTCTAAATCCGATGATTCTAAATCAAGATTATCACGCTTTATTAATTCTAGATCCAAGTATTGAATAGGATCTTCTATTTTTGTGTCAAATACATCATTTTAAGTTTTCATTATATCTGAGAACTCCTTATTGGATATTCTGCCATCATTGAGATACAACGAAATCAACGATGACAGTTTGGAGTATGATGTCATTTCCGCGTGTAGTTTTATTGTGTACTCGTGTAATTTTGCGTTTGTGCATGTAGCTATCTTCTTTGCGATGATACTAAAAACACCAGCGATTGTTGTCGCGGATTAAACACAGATTGTTGTAACCGCGGGTGACGCCATCGTTACCGCAGACAGTAATACGCCGGTTCCAGCGATGAACGTGGACACTGAATAGACAACTACGTCAATAACAACTACATGTCGGCGATATTTTTTAACTTTTAATATGTACTCGTCAATGACATCTTTTATTTGGGTCTGCGACCCATATACTTGATCGTACCTGTATTGGTTAGCATCGATTGGATTTTGATTCTTTATATTTTTATTAAGTAATTAATTGAGGTGTTTCAGCGACAAATTCCAGTCACCACCAGTAAGACGCTGCAATTAATTTTTTATCAGATGGTTCCAGTATAAATATTTCTTCGGTATCTTTATTTAATACAATAGACACAGTTCCAGAAAAATCATTTGAATGACGCCATGGATACGTGGTAAATATCCTAAATTTTGCAGAGCTGAACACGGACAGCCTGTACACACCAGTAACTTCCGCGGTATGTTTGATAGTGTTATTTTGCTGTGACCATGTTGATGATCCTGATGATACTGTGTATACCACGTTGATGATTTGCTTGTGAGGAATTATAATCAGATTAGTTTTTTAAAAACTATATCAGGAATTCCACTGAAAATATCGTCTAGTTTTGTGTTAACTTTGGACAGTTTTACGTCAACAACCGCTGGACTTCCAAAAAATTCATTAATGGCTCTGTTTACGTTTTTACGAAAATTCAAAAACGTTTGTACGTGATTAGAAAATTCAGTTCTAAATGCAATTATTCCATCGTTGATTGTCGTTAACGATGTCGTCATCGGGATGTTGCTATCGTCGACGTATTTCTTCGTTGCAGCATCAAAATCTAGTTCTGGTGTTCTGAGATTATTCATTCCATTATTACTCATATCGATAAATGCATGCATCATACCACCGTTAACTGATATGAACTTGGATTCTTGATCATCGACGTATTTTTTTGTTGCAGCGTCAGTGTCCGCTGACGGATTTCCAGGGCCGGTAATTTTGTTTCCATTCATCACAATATTGCCACTGAATACATCGCCGGTTTTCTTAGCATAATTGTTGATTGAATTTCCAGAGTCTTGTATTTTACCGTTTTCATAAAATATAACAATATTGTCTCTGAGCGCGTTTGTAATTCATACAAGGATGTCTGTTAACTGGATATTACTTGATTTTAATCGTCCTTGTTTATCCTGAAAAATAACGACTTCATTACTATCTACGCTTGCAAGATTTAAAAGATCATCAATTTCATTCTTGAGATGATCAAGAGTTGCATACTTAGATAAATCAACTGTTTGTTGGGTTTTAGTCTTAGCTGATCTTCCGTAAATATCTACCATTATACTTTAATACCTGTTTAAAACGTTGGACGACGATGTATACTCGTGCACGACTTTATGAGGTGGCATTAAAGACCTTGACACGGCGTCGAGCACAGTGAGTACTTCACGGCCACATATTGGCGGATCTGTTAGTTTTTGTGTTGGTAATGTTGAATACCAGATTGGAGCGATTTTATCGCCGCTCACATACGATGATATGCATGTGCCACATGATTATACTCAAAATTCAATAATATATCCTCGGAGGGTTCCTGATGTACATTTATCCTCAGTGAAACTTCAGTAACACCAAGTTTGTCAAATATCATTACACTGTGTTCTTGTGAGTTTACTCGTGCAGCATCTTGGAAAGCAACAAATATATGTCGCGGCGCAGAAACACCTTGCTGTAATGCTATTTTCCATGTAAATAACCCATTAATGTCACTTTGAATACTATCTGTAGTTGTTGTCAGCCATGATAATGTTGATTTACTGCCCTGATTCATGAAAGAAAGCAACCACTGTTCTTCAGCGAGTGATGGTATCATTATTTGCATCCACAAGGAAAGTTTTGTCAGCGCTACTTTACCTGCATCACCAGCAGGGCGCCAGATTGCATCATCATCGGCAGCCCTTCTTACAAGTACAACTGTATGCATGGCTCCGAAAATAACCTTTCTGACATTTTTGCGAAATCCAAAGATACGTGATATTGGCATTGCACATGAAAAACTTCTATTGTCACTTTTCAGCATTGATCGACGTGCTGCGAATCCTAAGTTGAATTCTGGATTAGCACCATGAACCACCAGTGCCACATCTGCGTCGTCAGCAGCAGCTGTAACTTTTTTGGTCGTCTTATATCATACTGTCTGTTGTCAGGAAAGTCAGATGTGTCCTTGGCAAACATCACTGACGGACCAACTGATCTTGAATATTCATCGTTGTATCTTGCAAGACCAAGTATCGTCGTGGCAACGTCGACGTCGTTCTGAATTGATTCAATATTTATTCCATCGATGACATACTTGTCGAACAACGCCATATATCCGTTATTAACAAAGCCAACTCTAATATCAGCAGCATAATTAGCATCATCTGTTTTTAAAATTTTACATTCTACTTCAATTAATGCCTCAGAAGTACAAAAATATCTGCTTGTATCCTGAACTTGTAATTTAATTCTTCCACGCTGATTTGGTTCTCGTGCGTCATAAGAATAAGACTGATAATCACGTATCGATTCATCTTTGAGAATTGGTGCATCCATGTCTAGTGCGGGATCAGATACACGTTTGAACATCTTTATTATTATTGTTTTTCTAACACGAAGACCACTTCCTGCTATCAGACTAGCAGTTATATTTTTTTTTCTTTTTCTGACATGGGTACACTAGCCAACTCTGCTAGTTTTTGATTTATAGCTTGATGTATTATTTTACTAACATCTGCAGGCATGACCTCATTGCTGGGCAATTTTACTGGTTGCGGCTTTCGTCGTGCTAGTCTATCCTTGATTGCTGTGCTTTCCCGACAGCATCACCAACAGCACCAATACCTTTATCACGAACAACGTCAATAGCTTCCATCCCCAGTTGCTTTACAATCGGTATTGCTTTTGGGGCTATCCTTCTGAATAAACCCTGAACAACATCACTGAATCCATCACCGTAGATCGTTTTATAAGTTGGTAATCTCGAATTTATCACCATGACCATGATTCGTCCACGTTGAGCATTATGTATGATCATCTTATTCCAATTACATACCTTTAATCACTGTGGTAATCATCGGTGATTTCATCGATGAGAGCCAGGTAAACATTAATGTCCATGATACCACCTGTAAATAATAGTTGACAAATTGCGGCTGCTTCATTGATGATTTCCGGGGAATTATTGCCGGCGCATTTTCCCCTGATGAGAACTTCAAGTCTGTCTACGTCGGCGACAACGCCTGGAGTGTATTTTATCTTTTCTTGTTCTATCTTTTTCTTTGTTCTTGCAGTTCTCGCAGTTCCGCTTCGAGAGGTAGTGATGAATGATCTATTTCTTCCTTTTCTTCTCTTGTTGTTGTTTCTTTTAAGCATAATTCATTGTTGTTCTTCTAAAATATTTTGTATTTCATCTTCTCGTTCTTCTATTCCTTTATTCGTCTTTCTAGTTCTTTTATTCACTCTTGCTTCAATTGTTCTTGCTCTTGTCCTAGTTGTTGTGTTTCTTGTCCTAAACTATCTCAAGTGAGATGTATATATTGAAACAGACACAAGCGTGTTGCTTCCAAGACTTTATTTCTAAGAGTGACTCATATAGGCAATCCACACAGCGGGTCCCTAACAGCGCATGCATATATACGTTGGAGAAAGATGTACACATGATGTAGATTGTACAGTCCATTTCAATAATACAACACTCGTAATCGTCCTGCTACTTCTTTTTCTTGTTTTCGTTCTCGTCGTTTTCGTTTTTGTTGTTCTTGCGGTTCTAGTTCTTACAGTTCTGGAATAGTTGTTTTTTCTTCTACTTGTTGTTTAAATTTAGCAAAATTTTTGTCGTCTTGTTTGATACGCGCAATTTTATTAGCAATACGATATACACTTGAAACCCAATTGTCACGTATATTTAAAAAATATTTGGGTTTTATATATTTTTCTTTTTCATCGTATTCATATTTAGCGATATTCATTGTTTGGTTTGGATCCTTGATGGCGGCAACACCTTCAGGGGTAAATTTGTCTTCGAGATTACTTATAAGTTTTGGTCTTGGTATAGGTTGTTTTGGTTTTATTATTAGTGGTTTTGGTGGCTGTCATTGTTGCTGTTGTATTTTCCGTAACTCACCATAATAGTAATTTATTGATTCCCTGAATGCCATCCATATTAGGTCGTTGCATAAAAGCCTGATTAACATTGTAATATATGGGAAATAACGATCTATACCAAATATCATGACTTATAGTTTTTCTTTTATTAACATACTCGGGTTTTAAAAACCTACCTCGGTTTTCAAAACCTGATACGGCAAGCGCGGACAACTCACCTAAATGTTTCACTCTTTTTATTAATGCAATACCAGATTCAGGAAATTTATTAATTATTTCAGCTTTTTCTTTTGGCTGTATTTCAGCGCGAGCTGCTTCAATTTCTCGGGTTGGCTGAGCAGCAACTATTTCACCTGGAAGTTCTCGAAAAATCTTTTTTGTTTTCTTGGTTCGCTCTGCTACTTTTTCAGTTGCTGCGCGGTTTTCTATAACGTGGGAATAAGACCTTTAGTAGCCTCTGTAACAGGTTTAAATAATTATTCTGCACCTTCTGCAAATTCCACTTGGGATTCCTGGCGCGCTTGTAGTTGCTGCTTGACAGAATCACAGATAGGTATATATTTCTTAATTGCCTCTAGTTTTTCTCGAGCTAGTTTAGCTGTGTAATGATTTAATTACAGCAGCAGAGAGGGTGATGACTGTGAGTAAGTGTTTGGTGAGTAAATAAATACGCTACAAAGACTCAAAACATGCATGTCAAAAATAAAAATAACAATATGAGCTAACCAAATTAGAGGAATCTCGATCGGTTAGAGGCTTCAGTTTGGAGTTACTGAACTGGTGTTTTGAGTTTTTGTAGGAACCTTTATTTTTCGAACAAATACAATTGAGCCTAGTCTGTTCACCCTCTCTGCTGCTCGTGCGTTTGCAATAAGATCCACTAGGATTTGCAAAAGTTATCAGACCCACAATTGGGCATGTAGACAAGGAAAGAGGCTGCATTTTGATGTGGCATTGACCTTAATCTTTGACTTGCTTACTCCAACATCACAAAGTTTTGTAGTGTTTGCTAAGTCTACATCCCTCCAAAGATTGCTATAGTTATGTGAACAAGAACTCTTGTTAATGCACAAACTGAAAATAAATGAACAAAATGAAAAAAGTGACAGATACAACCAAAGCATAATAAGTTATTTCAAAGGCGGGCATATACAATTTATTAAATTGTTTTACACTTATAGTGACTTTCCTGAGTAATTTTTTTAGTATTATGATCAATCTACTACAGTGTAAGTCCTTGAGTAAAACTGCAACATGCTTTAAAAAAAAAAAAAATATATATATATATATATATATATATTGGCCAGCGTTTCTCAAAATATTTCCATGCAAGGCAAATACATGACAATTAACTGGTCCTGTAATAACTCCACTGAATCTCAAAATGAGTCAATGATGAGAATAAATTGTGACTTTACTACAGAATTGTTTCTTTACTAGTTTCAAACACGTAAATTTCAACCTATGAAATATGTAAAATGTGGAGCTGTAATGAGTTTTTAAAAGCAATTTTTGTGGATGGAGGGTGAAACTATTGTTTGCTGGGAAGGTAAAATGATTTTAATTATACGACACTGTTGCATTGCTTACCTTTTCCAGTATGCCAAGTCCTAAGTCCAAGCTTAATAGTACCTGCTCTAATTAGCAGTTTGAGGTCTAGAATTGAAAAGTTGATCCCAGTCCGATTCCTTAGTCATAGCCAACATGCGGAATACTTCCTTTTTAAACCTGGATCCAAGCTACAGGACATCAGAAAAGAATGAGAAGAGGGAATCTTTGCAATAGTAGCAGGTAAGTATTGCATAATAAAAATTAGTTTAACCCCTCATAAGCTACATTTCATTTAGTTGTAAAACAATACCTGCTACTACTGCATCAATGAATTTACGAGTTAGGAGAGAGGCTTATGGCCCCAAATAAAAGCTGGTATAAGAAAAAATTGCACTTACCCTACAGTAGGAGATTTCACGACTGAAAGTTGGTAATAGCTTGGCTACATGTTGTACTGTCACTATTGGATCTAGTGAGCAGAAAGATCGAACAAAAAAGGATTAAATGGTAGTATAAGACTGTCAGAAGGTTGCACTCATAACGTCATCCAAAGAGGAGTAATTCAGTTTGCCGCAAGATACAACAATATTCCTAACCTCATGGGCTTTAATTCTCATGAAAGAAATGTCCCTCTGGGTTAGGAACACTCTTGATAGCGAGGACAACCCATCTGCAAATAGTGGCCTCCCAAATATCAGAGGATTCCCTGAGACGTAAAAAGAGACGATTCCGTAATTTCCTTCTCCGTGTGGAGGAAGAAAAAGTTTTAAGACCCTAACTGGGTAAATGAGCATATCTTAATCATCCCCAGCACAGATACGACTGAGACTAAAGCTAGATGATACATGGCCAGAAACTCATGCTGGGAAAGAAGAGAAACTGTATCATAGTTGCCTTTTCCACTGACAAAGCATGAAGATCATTCCATGACGTTGACGCTACAGAAAGAAGAAAGACTGTCGTAAGGTAATTGTTCTCGAAGGAAGTTTCACTCAAAGTTTCATAAGGGCCTTTTGATGACGCTATAAAACATGCGAAATGTTCCATCTAGGCGTTAATGAGTGAGATACAGTCTCCGACACTCAGAAATGATGAAATCAGAAAGGTGAAGGTCCAACCCAAATGGTGGAATCCCAGAAAAAACTTGAAGGTGTTAGAAAGGGGTGGGCTATAGCCCTTAATGTAGAAACACTATGTTATCTTTTGTCAAAAAGATAAAGATGCGAGTGTGTGTGTGTGTGATTTGGATTTTTAACGTAGCTTTAAAAAATTTTCAGTCATATCGCTACGTCTGAAGTCGGGCAGTGTATAGCGATGTCTAGCAGTGGGGCATCATGTCGCAGACATGTAGATTCATTTCCCACCCAGTCACATTATCCTGACACCAGACCGACTTGTTGGAACTAAAACCTCTTAATGCTCAGCGTCAAGCAAGGCAGCTGTTAGTACCATTTTTATGAGTCTTTGGTATGACTTGGCCGGGGTTCAAACCCGCGACCTCCTGCATCCGAGGCAGACACTCTAACCACTTAGGCCATCGGAGCAGCAAAAAAAGGAAGAGAAGAAAGTCTGCAACTGCATTTAAATCGGGACAGCTTGGATCCACACGTTTCATTATGTACCAATTACATAAAATTCTCCACTTTGCGTATTAAAAATTGGAAGTGTGTTGACTTCTAGCGTGGGCGATGCAGTTGGTAATCTTGATCAAAATCTGGTCTTGGGGGATCGTTTGTTTAAGATGAGCCAAGCATGAAGGTGGATAATCTGTGTTTGTGTGTGATTTTGATTTTTAATGTAGTTTAAAAAAAATTTCAGTCATATTGCTATGATGTTTGCAGTGTGGCAGTTTATAGTGATGTCTAGCACTGGGGCATCACGCCGCAGACATGTAGCATGATGTCCCACCCAGTCATATTATCCTGACAACAGGTCGACCAGTCCTAACATTAACCTCTTAATGCTGAGCACCTAGCAAGGCAGCTGTTAGTACCATTTTTATCAGTCTTTGGTATGATTTGTCCCAGGTTCAAATGCACGACCTCCCACATCTGAGGCAGATGCTCCTATCTCTAGGTCACCGGAGCAGTCATGGATAATCTGCAGGTTGTTGTGTAGGAGAGACCATCTGTGCTTCAGCCGCGGTTCCCTCTTTCGTCTACCACTAGTTTGAGAAGGCGAGAAGGTTGCTGCACATGACATTTGGGGATCATGGGGGAGGGCAGGAGAACTATCAAGATGAACTGAGGCTTTGAGGACCTGAATTATTGAAGAACCTGCCTAAATACTTTGAAAGGTTGGAAGTCGTAAGCATACATACAATACCACTTAAGATTAAATATGTCCTCCGCTCAGGTCCTCGGATTTGGCATTGAGAGACATAAAGAGAGCTTGCTGTTCAGTCTAGCAGCGAGCAAATGCGCATTAACAGTCTCCCCCACAGTTGTGAAAGCTTCTCGGGTACCAACTGGTGCAAAGACTGTTTCAACAACGCCTTATGAGGTTGACACACACTGAGGAGGAACTTGGAGTCCCTGTAAAGGTAAGTAATGCAATGGTAGGAGGTTTTGTGTTACCGTTACGGCTATCAAAAATCATATTTCATAGTACATGCAACAAGAACGCAAGGATTTTGGAGGATGGGCAAATTTTATCTGTACGTTACATTGTTTTGGTTTGGAAATATTAATGTATGCCATGATTTAGCTAAATAAAACACCAGCCTCATATGGACTATATATGGATCAGTTATATATGTCAATTATTTGAAAGGAAGATTAGATGATGCACTATCTTTTTTCATTCTTTACTGAAGTTGGATATAACATTATTTTGGGCCCTGTTATCACAGTGATGAAATACAAAATTCATCGGCATTAATGCAGTGAACATCAAGAAATAACAAGTTTGCTTCTTAAAGCCCCTTCCTTAAAATTAAATGCCCCATGATCAACAAGTAAGCCAACCACATTTAATATAACTATGTTAACATTAAAACACAATTTGATCTGCAGACTCATATAACCATTGTCACATGGGATTTTGCATATGTGCCATACAATCATATACCATGTACCCATTGCAAGTGAAGTAGTCCTAAATCTGTAGATCATTGAAAAGCTATAACTTCATCAATGCTTAACAGTTATGGCCCTTGATGAACATGGAATTTAGCACTTCAAACAGCTTAAAGCAGCAATTAGTGTAATATGTTTTGGAAGAAAAAAAAGTCAAACTGAGCAGCATGGAAAAGGTGCACCCCTTACATAGCAAGGTCATTTGCATTTAGAGGTGACACAGTGGGATAAGATCTGCTGCTGCATAAAATAATCCAAGGAGTTGCAAAAACTCCTTCGTTATGATCCATTTCATGTTGGAAATTGATTCTGTGAGGATAATGATCTGGACCACCTGAAGGTGTGGAAGATGAACCAGAATGAGGTGGGTGAGAAATTCATCTCCAAACTGACGATCTGATGGGATGGATGAAGATCTGACTCACCAATTGATCATAAAACATAGATGATGTAAAAGGGATATGAGATCGTTCTTTCCTTTGACTAGAATGGAACTGATCACATGTTTCTGGAAGATGTCTTCCAAATATGCCCCAGTGGAAGCAGATGAAGTGTTGCAGAACAGGGAGATGACACAGTGGAGTAGTTTTGTAAAGGCCCATGGACCTGTGATCAAGCCAGAGGAGAGGACGCAAAACTGGTAACAATTTCCTTTGTATGCAGATTGGAGGAATTTCTGTGTACATGTATAGTTGAGAATGTCAGATTGAGACAGATGGCAAATTCATTGAGGGATGAAGAGGCAGACTAATTTTGCCATCTCCATCTTGCATTTTTGTGCAAGGATTAACTGATTTAGATGACTGAGGTCAATGAATGGTCTGAATTTGCCACTGGCTGTCCTGACCAGAAAAAGTTTGGAGTAAAACTCCAAAGCTTGTGGATTCCAAACCATCTCCACCACCCATTTCTTGATGAGTGCCCTGATCTTTTGCTGTAAAACTGCATCCTTTACAGAGTCTGGTGATACTTCTGTCAGGAATGGAGAGGATGAAAGGGGAGAGTGTTAGCAATAACAAGAACCAAAGCCTCTCTGAGGCAATTTGGACTGCCCACTCACCTGTGAGAAGGAGATTAATCAATTGACAGTCATTCCAATGACAGTCATGGTACCATCCATGAGGGTAAGCTGTGAGTAAATGGCTAGCCATATCTGCAGGATGTTGTCATTGAATTGACACAGACAGCTTGTCAAAATCAAAATGAGCCAGCATAGGTGTCAGATTATGCAGTATAGATAGATGGCTGTACAGCTCGAGTAAGGGTAGATCTATCAATTAATATTCCATGTCTCAGTTTAATGAGGCAAGCAATGATATGTAACAGAAAACATACAGTCACTGAATGGTATGTGCTGATAGCTGGATGGCTGGACAGTATGTTCAACAGCCAATACGGCATCAAAACTGAGGCGTGGTTAGATGGAACAGGTCATGCAAGTCATTTATAAACCCCATGTTCCTGGACTTACAGGCTTGAAGACCATCATCAGCGAGGCAGACAGACTTATGCCTGACCTGCCTGAATTGGGTGGAAACTCCTCCAAAGTGTCAACATTCTTGACTAAACAGAAGAAGACAGAACTAATCTACTCTGTCATTGCTTGCTGTACCAAAAAACACACCTGGTATTGATGGGGGAGAAGCTGCAGCTTCTTCTGTTGCCCCAGATGTAATGGTAGCAATACACAATGTTTGTTGCATCTGCATTGGGGAAGGTGCCTCAAGGTAAAACCCATCTGGCTGCCCAAAGACTTAGTATAAGGTGAATGACGACATCATCAGTACTCTTGGTTCTTTGATTTTCCACCTCACCCATTTCTTGCAGTTTTCCTTAGAAACATCAATCATGTATTCTCTGACCAACTGGCACACATACTGCAAGTAGCCGATGATGTAAACTTTGCAGGCAAGACACGAGACATGCAAAATCTTGCTTGCTTGAATCATTGCATTATGCACACTTCATCATTATTGCTAATTCTGAAATGACTGGTAAGAAAAGGAAGAAGAAATAAATAGTATACTGCATTAATAACACTACCCACAATACCTGGGGTGAAAAATAAATAGTGTGTATGAACACAAACTTCAACAGGGAGTCCATGTAAGCAGAAAAAGTTACATGATTATAGTCAAAATTAAAAAAATGATGCATACCATCTGTTAGATAAGCCATTATATATTTGAAAATAACAAA
This sequence comes from Megalonaias nervosa, assembly GCA_016617855.1. Lineage (NCBI taxonomy): Eukaryota > Metazoa > Mollusca > Bivalvia > Unionida > Unionidae > Megalonaias > Megalonaias nervosa. The sequence goes on along the minus strand of JAECUM010005098.1, from coordinate 16,165 downwards.
ACCCTCAGTGGATTAAAAGATATGTAGCACAAATTTCAAATGGATTTTGAGTGGCAATATGAACAACGTCAGTTAACAGCAAAAGCTTAAAACTATCAGGAGAGGTAATGAGTAAGAGTTATTGCCCTTTGTCCATATAATATAGACAGAAAAGTCTAATTTTCATCTTTGAGAGGGCAGGATCTGGGAGATAGTAGGACTGTTATTCCTTTAATTTAATGTGATTGTGGAACATATTTAATGGAGAAATAACTGAACATTACACATTGTGCCTTTACAACTTGATTATTAGATATTCTTTTATTTCGTTGCTAAATGTGTTTGGAAGTGGTATATAAGTGATTCTGAGTTCCTAATTCAAAATGGTAGATTAGAAATAAGCATTGACAGGTATATTTATTGAAGAGGGGTCTTACATCATTGCTTTAATGTTAGTCATATGGTTTGATCCATCAAATGTAAGATGATATGAATTGACAGAATAAATGAAACTTATTACACCATGTCTTGAAAGACCACCCCTTTTGCCAAAAAATATGGTCTCTCAAGACAGGTGGTCTTTCATAACAGGTAACAATGCTATATAATCAATAAATTTGTGCACTGAGAGTGTGGTCTCTCAAGACAGGTTGTCTCACATAGCAGTGGTCTTTCTAGACCGGTTTTACTTTAGCATATTTGTTACTGATTTTTTGTTTGTTCCCCCCCCAACATAAGCACATGTGCATTCATCCAATTATCTATAATTCTTGCAATATGGTTGTTCAGTACGTAATGTGGTGAGCAGTTATGGACCCCAACTACTGCCTAATAATGAGGGACAGCACGGTTGTTCAGTATGCAATGTGGTTAGCAATTCTGGACTCCAACTACTGTTTTATGATGAGGGACAGTGGCACACATACAAATTTCAGAATTACCATAATGTCTAAATACATGCATACAAAATTTCAATAATATTCAACAACTCTAAAGTACAATTTTTAATTTATGAGTTTTGAGTCTAAATTCAGTTTGTATGCTCATATAGTTTGATGACTATGTGGGCCAAGCTTTTTTCCCCCTCAAGTTTATCAGAAGTTCAACTTAACTACTAGTGAACTGCAGTTCTCTCAATTCCAAGTTTTTCTTAACTATTTTTCCTGAGTTGTATTTATAAACAGGAAATTGCCAATTGACTTCCATTATGACAGCAGGATACAATCACAAATATTGTGGTAACTGGTTCTGATTGTATGCTGACTGAATACAATCCAAACTTGACTGAGGTCAGAACAAAAAAATTTTTCCCAAACATTGCTGGGGAAGTCAAATACTTACTAGGAAAAAAAAAATATTTTCGGGTGTGCTATCTACAAGCCAGATAAAATCTAAATGTTGATGATACTAGTGATGTGTGTCAGAGAGGATCTGACCTGCATCACACCAGAAACCAGTGGCCAATAGAAATGGCAACATGACTAGGTTTTTTTCTTCTTCTAACCAAAACTGAGATCTGACCAAACATTTATATCTGCAACAATAGCATTCATGGTAGCAAAAGTGGCAACAGAAGCCACAGGAGGCCACAAAACATCTCATGTTTAAAGGAACCATGAAATTACATTAGTTGCATCATATAGATACTGCATACCCATTTTATTAAAAAGTCAGTGCTGCTGGTAATACTAACACCAAAGCATGCAATATCACCAGTGTAAAAGTAGATGGGAATGAAAGATTAAAAAAAAAAAAAAACAGCTTGTGACTGAAGCTCCATCATTAAGTTGCATTTTCTGCCTTATAGGCAATTTCACATCGGTGATATTGTGAGCTTCCTCCTGAGCTAGCATAAATTTCATGCTGACATTTTAAGTACCTTAGTATGCAGGGTGTGTGTATGAAGATATCTGTCTAGCATGAGATACAGAGTGGGTGAATCGGCACTTGTGGTATACAAACGCTTATGGAATTTCACAATTTTATCCAAATTTAATTAGAAAACCTTTAACTCCAACAACTCGGAAGGAAAACTACCTTTCCCCTTCAAAAGTTTAATTGATGAATTGTTTTTTTACAATGAAGTTTGATTTTGAAAATAAGCTATTGTAGATAAGTACACTACAGTCATGGATGTCATCTATTGATGTAATGTAACAAAACTGCTTACTCTGCAATTTTTCAACACACATCAATATGCTTCATATTTTATAATATTATATATTAAATTTATAGCACCATGTAGTGTTTGTGTAACATAAAAATAATTTTGCTACAAACTTTTAACTTTGTAGAGTTCTGATACCTTGAACAGTGGACCTGGTGGTTAGAATGTCCACCTCAGATGGGGGAGGTCGCGGAGTCAAACCCCAACCAAGTTATTCCAAAGACTTACAAAAATGGTAATAACAGCTGCCTTGCCAGTCACTCCGCATTAAGAGGTTAGTATTAGGACTAGTCTGCCTGGTGTCAGGATAATGTGACTGGGTGGGACATCATGCTACATGTCTGCAGCATGATGCCCCAGAGCTAGACATCACAATAAACTGCACACTGCAGACATCGTAGCAATATGACTGAAAAATTGTTAAAGCTATGTTAAAAATCCAAATCACACTCACACACACATTCCATTTTTCATCACTTTTACCTCAGTGAAAAGAATGAAAGGTTCTCCGCATCCAATCTTCCATTGTTGTAATTATCATGATCATTAGTAATTCACCTTGCTCAGAACATAAATATCTCAAGAGTCTGAAATTTTCGTCAATGTCACACTGATGAAGGAAGTGTGATATTGCTGAAAATTTTAAACTCTCAGCATATTTATGCTCTGAGCAAGGAAAATCACAAATGATCATGAACTATCCAGAGCAAGGTATCAACCTTTTCAGTTGTAATTATCAGTTTCATAACTTATAGTGACTGAGCAAAGTTTGGTTTTGAATAGGAATCAATACTGTCCATTGTATATTATTGTTCAATTTTTTTATATGGAAAATGAAACATACTTTACCATAAGCACAGGTACACCCACTGTACTGTGTGTAAATGAGTGTAATGCAAGTCAATGCATGAGAACAGTAAGGAGTTGGATCTGATATCAAACAACGTTTTCTCACAGTTGTAGATTAATAAATGAGTAAAGTAAGTCTCAAGCATTTATTATTTTTTTCACATTTCATTGATTTTTCTGCATGTTGTTTTTAGAAATCAGACTGAATCCCACAATAGCACATCCAAGAATAGTATATGCACAAGAAGAAGTCTTGCATGGCATCAGTAAGTCCCTGCCATATGAGGGTCTGGTGAAATCTAAACTGATTGCTGTTGCTAGAGGAGATCATCAACTGCGAGTAGTGACGCAAACTAGACAACAGATTTTTTGAGAGTGATTAAAGATGATTATAAATAATATTCTTGAAAAAACCATGCATGAGGACAGTTCAGTGTCAACTGCATGATTATGGTTTAAAGTTTGGAAGCTGGTAACTGTTAACAACATAAACAAATCTGCATGAAGTAATGCAAAAAAAGAGATAAAACTCAGTTTAAATACCATATGAACTTGCTTATAAGTCAATTCAAACTGCGAACAACAAAGATCCTGATCTTCTGTTGCATAATGTGCTTGCAGATCAGGATCTATTTTGTTTGTTCTGGTTACTCCTAACAGACTGCACAGACCCAGATCTGCAAGAACATTATGCAAGAGAAGATCTGGGTCTATGTATGTTTGCTGTTGGACTTGATTTATAAGCAAGTACAAACAGTGTATTGGAATAAAGTAATATGCTATTTTTCTAATATTTGAGAAAATGGGACATATTTTGTCATGAGTACTGGAACATCCACTGCACAGTGTAACTGGGTTTTGTGCACAGCCACGTGTGAGAACAGCACAGAGCTAGATCTGGTATCTAAAAAAGTTTGCTGAAAATCATATATTGATGAAGGAAAAAAGTAGGGCTTGAAAATATAATGCCCAGTTTGCATGCATTCGGTTGATTTTTCCATATGATGTTTTAAAAATTGGACTGAATCACATAACAGCACAGCCTACATTAGACCCTGCATATACAGAACAAATTTTGTTCAACTAGTTTCTCACAAAGACTCCATGAAATCTCTGCCATACGAGGGTCTGGTACAATGTGTCATTGATTGATGTTGCTGATAGAAGGCAGTTTTGGTCTAAGTTTGTAGAAATGAAACTAGAGTGACAGTTCTAAATATTCAGTTACAGTGACGTTTCCGAACTGATGCAAATTTTGCTGATATCATGAACATAATTCACCAATTAATCAACATCTTTTGTTCTATGTTCACCTTCAGCTGAAACATAATGGTTTTGTTTCTGGACAAAATGTTTGAGATATTCTTTTACCAATGCACTGGTAAAATGGGAGTCGTCTGGTCTTGAAAGATCTTAATTGTCATATTGTAACAATTGATGGTAGACAACTCAAACTGTAACCTTAACAATGACATCTGTCTACAGAATTTAATAACAGGTGAAAATCAAAGAAAAGTCACAGAACTACTAAACATCTGCACAATTCATGGCTTGTGATTAAATATGAACAAGAAGGAAATATGGAAAACAGTGGCCACCATGGACAGAAAATGCTCATAGAAGCTAAGGGAGATCATCAACATCTGTGAGTAGAGAAGAGAAACAAATCACAGAGTTTGAGAAAGATTACAGATAATTACAATCAATATGCAGGACACTTCAATGTGGACTGCATGATTATGGATTAAAAACACACTAACTTCAGATGACACTAATGGTATCTGCTAAAAACAGAAAAAAACGGCATAAAGTGGTTCAATGAAAAAGTAATCTTACAGTTTAAATATAATGGAATAAAGTAACATTTTCAATGAAACCCTTGTTTTGATCACTGGTGAAAACCATCTGTATATGTGGAGAGCCTGTGAAGAAGAATACAGACCCCCAAGTACCTAGGATTACATAGAAGTAATGTCTAGGTAGATGCAATGTTTTGGGGCTGCATTATGTATCAAGGAGGAGGATATATTCATAGTGAAAAGTACAGCAACACTCTTTACTTTCATTATGGACAGTTGCTGAAAAACATTTTGCAAATTCACAACATTTCCATGACAATGCACCTTGCCACAATTCTGTATGGTTACTGTGCCTGGAAACAGGAAAAATATTGACAATCTTGAGTGGCCATTGCAGACACCTGACCTCAACACAACGGAAAATGTGAGGAATATTCTCAAAATCAGAATCAGATGATCACGGCATGCAATTAAATCCTGCTAAGCTATTCTGAAGTAAGTGAAGGTTTTTAGGTCATTGGTCACTACAAATGATATCAAATCTTGAAAATACAAGGTAAGTGCCCAACTTAGCTTTTGAAATATTCTGTTTTAATACTGCACATTCAATCATGACACTGATTTTGTCAGCTTCAGGTTTCATCATTTGTAGAACATCACTGTATTGCAATTATTCAAGCCAAAATTCTACTGTAAGCTTAAGATTATGTCATTTAAAATCATTTTGTCAACAGATGTTGATGTAGGAGGCATCTCTCAATCAACAACGAAACTGGAAGTTGACATCAACTCACCTGTAATGCATTCAGTCAAATCTGGTCAACTTGTATTTAAGAAGTTGTTTGGAGGGTTTTTTAAAAAAATGTTGACTATTTTATTAAGAAAGGCCATATTTGATAGTAGACTGGTTTCATTTATACCAAAATAAAAGCCAGGATGCTCTCTGCTAAATCTGATTGGAATAGGTCAAGTAGGTTGTTAGAAGTTAAAAGAAGCAAATAATGTTGATTTATGCACAATGGATGGATGATACATGATAGATGCAGGTCCATACATAAGCTCCCAGCTAGAGGAGATAAAAATCAAAATGTAAATGGTATCAACCCATGTTATAAATGTCAATTCCACTAAAGTTGATGCAGAATGCTTACACACAGCTCTTAAAGTTGTTACTTTAGTGGAATATGACAGAATGCAAAAACGACATTGTAAATTACAGAAGATTTATTAAAGACATAAATTAGAAAAGTTGCAAAATTAAAATGAATTTTAATACACTTTTGTTTAGTACTATTGTGGAATATAGTTACTGTCTCTTGGAGACACATTCATTAAAACTTTTGCACATAACATATACTGTATGGTACCAGGCATGGCCATGAGTAAATGGACCTGAGTTAGCAATACATAACCATACATACTCGCTTATAAGACAAGTCCAACTGCAAAATGCACACACCAAGATCTGTTGTTGTATAATGCGCCAGCATATCTGGGTATGTACAGTTTGCTAGGAGTAATCAGTAGAACAAACAACACAGACCTTGAACTGCAGGCACATTTTGCTATAACAGATCAGAATCATTGTTGTTTGCAGTCTGACTCGATTTATAAGTGAGTATATATGGTAAGTGCCATTTATCTCCGTTTCATGTTGAGCTAGGTAAATGTACGGACAATAAACTGAATAAAGAACTTTTAATAAATACACAAATTTATCTGGGGAAGGACTCCCACACATTTGCAAGTAACAAATTAAGATTTTAAAACTAAACAAATTTCCTCACTTTTTGCACTTTTGACCAAAACCCATGTTAAAGGACACCTACACACGAGATAATTATTTTGGACCATGTTAGAGCTGTGATGGTGTGCGTCCTTTTTGCACACACCCCCAATCAAATGTGGCTTCTGTCAATCAACTATGGCATTAGAGATTCCAATGCATCACTAATTGTCGGTTAGGTGTGGAAAGTTACATTATTAGATAGACAGATAGAAGCTTGTCCAACCAAAAAGGACAATAGAATTTTTATTTTATGCGTTAAAATTCAAACCTTCACAATTTTAAGTGTATCATAAATTTTGTTTTATTTTTTCAGTGGTTGCAAAGAAACGGATATGCCAATGAGTAGGCTGAGCATTCTGTTTCTCCAAGTGGTTAGATTTGTGTTTTCCTTTGGTTTCCCTGGTGTCCTCACACTCAAAGACCATCCTGTACCAACATTTAAGCTCACCAGAGTTCCTGAAGAAAGTTGTAAGAATTTTAAAAAATCCTTATTAAACAATGTTTACATTTTAAGAGGATTACAGCACTGCTGATTTCAAAACAGTAACAAATATTTGGTACTATTATCCTTTCAGACACAGCTGCTTCAAATGAATTAATTTTTATGGCATTTATTGGCTTTAAAATAATTTTTTGTCCTTATAATATCTTAAATCTCATCTTATAATTGAGATAAAAATTAAAATGGGTCATCATGGGTTTAATAAAGAAGGAATTAAAGTAGTAACACATCATAAAAGATAGTATCTATAATTAACCTGTACAGACATTTAATATCATGAACCAACTTAATGATATACATTCATTAAACAGCTGAAAGACACTAGTCACTTTACAGTGGTCCCTTAATAGTAAATCTTAGCATCAATTCCAGGACATAACAAACACGAAAAACTCAAAACTAGGGTTTAACAATATGCCTGTTCCATGTGTTGATGTGTATTGCAATACACAACCTACGATGTGATATATATTGATACATGTAACAAAAAAAGGGGCAAATTACTAATAATTATCCATGGCCATTGTAAATTAAAAGTAACTTCTATAATGTGTCTCAGTTTGTATCTATTCTCTACCTTTTGAACCAATGTATCAAAATGGAAAAATTATTTTGCCCCTACCAAAGACAAATTTGTGTGGATAAAAAGTATCAACATACAAAATTTGAACCTGTAAAAAAAAAAAAATCTGCAACTGCAAACAGGGTAGACCCAGATCTGACATCACATAATGCACAGGCAGATGTGATTCAGTTCTGTTTGCCTGTAATGGTTAATTAAAATAAAATGTGTTTAAAGACCCTTATCTGTCTGTGTATTTTTTGAAATATCAGATTTTATAAACCTGGGAGTTACCCTTATCTGTGTATTTTTTGAAACATCAGAACTTATAAACCTGGGAGTTACCCTTACCTGTGTATTTTTTGAAATATCAGATCTTATAAACCTGGGAGTTACCCTTATCTATCTGTGTATTTTTTGAAATATCAGATTTTATAAACCTGGGGGTTACCCTTATCTGTGTATTTTTTGAAACATCAGAACTTATAAACCTGGGAGTTACCCTTATCTGTGTATTTTTGAAATATCAGATCTTATAAACCTGGGAGTTACCCTTATCTATCTGTGTATTTTTTGAAATATCAGATCTTATAAACCTGGGAGTTACCCTTATCTATCTGTGTATTTTTTGAAATATTAGATCTTCTTATAAACCTGGGAGTTGACCATGCATTATACATAGGGTGACCACAAGAATTTCCTGAAAAATTCACCAACTTCAGCAAAAACTTTTAAAAATATCCAAAATCTAAAAGTCAAACACTTGACTGCATGCAACTTAATTTCTTTATAAAGAACTGGAGCAGCAACAACTTCATCTTCCCCTGCCCAAGCTGCCCCACAAGACATCATCTTCCCCTGCCCCAGCTGCCCCACAAGACATCTGACTTTACACCTTCATCTACATATACTTTAATATCACAACCCAAATGCAATTCACATCCAACCACCAAGATCTGAAATTTTTATAAATTTATTGACCAAACAGACTTAGAAAATTACAGAAATCCACAAATTTCAAAATGATTAGAAAAATCCACAAAATAAAAATATCTGCCACAAACATGCAATAGTAGTCACCCAGTATCCATGACCAAAACTTGTTGCAGATACCTTTCTGTAATAAACAAACGACACTGACCCTGAAAGATTCATTATACAGAGGTCTTTGCTGTCACATGTAACAGATGAATTCCAATAAAAAACAATACAAAGTATTTGATGCTCAATAGCACTGAATAAAACACCTTGGTCTTATTTCAAACACTGAATAAATATTAATACAAGTATTTAAAGATATGGATGAAGTATTTATAAAATTCAAATAATTAACATGTAAATTGTTGACTAAACAATTTGTAGCCTTTAAGTTAATTTTTAAAGAAGTATTAGAATAACACAACTTTATTATACTTAAAAAATGGAATGTTGAGACATGAAGCTCTGTTCTGTGAGCAAACTCTCATCACTATACATATACATATATATATATATATATATATATATATATATATATATATACACATCTTTTCAAAATAACTAGTAACAAATTATCACTGAGGATCATAATTTCAGAGACTTCTGTAAGAACCCTTAATAACCTGGTTCACTGGCACCAAAAGGTTTTCAGAGAACTTAGCTTGCCCACTGTAGAATTTCCCTATTCTAAAAAAGTACAAGGTCAAAGATGAATCCATTCCAAGTCAGAATCACCTATGTACCTGTAAATAAATTTTTTCTCTTCGTTTTGATGACTTGAGATGACAGAAGGAATACTCTAAAATATAAAGATTGCATTAATCATAAAGAATGATTATTTCTTATGCTTATGATATTCAGGAATATTTAGGTCGCTGAAACAAAATCAGGTCACTGACATATTACTATATCAATCACAAGTTAGAGTTGTGTGAGCATAAACTTAACACGTCATAAAAATAAAAACCAGGTATGAAGATAAAAAGTTCAAGTCAAATTAGGCAGTATAGAATTAAGCCACAGTACTTGGTGTAAAATCCAGCATAAAAAGCTGACATGAACTAAGAAAAACTTTGTGACATGAATCGGAAGATATCTGAAATACTTCTTGACCTGAGCTGCTAAGTTGCACTGTATCATGATCTCAAAACAAGAACTGTTAGTGAGGAGGAGCTCCAACGATACACCTACTTCTGTTATATCAATCAGTATCTTAAGGAGTATTAAATTAACCATAGAAATTAGGTCTCATCAACCCAGTTTTGGTGTGTTACACAGCATGTCAGATATATCAACAGTGCATGTTTGATGGTAATAGGTTAACAGATACTAAAATTAGATATCATCTTTAAATAATGTGCAAAACCCTGAAAAAAAGATATCAGCATTCCAGTTTTGTGTTAAAAGCTTTCATTCTAAGATTTACTCACAATGTAAGTGTGGCAGCAATAGGTATAGCTGTATTGGAATTAGAGACCTGGCATATTGTCAATCCTGAAAAATAGGTCATAGTGACCCAAGTTTGGTGCATGACACATGCTCATCCCAAGATGCATACAACGTGCAAGTTTGATGTCCATAAATGTAGTAGTACAGAAGCATCCAGCCTGTTGATTGACACAGTAGTTCATAAATTCTAAATAAATCCTGGAATGAAGGTTAAAGTAACCCAGTCTTAGTATGCATCAAATGTTCATGCTTAGATGTATGCTCAGTGAAAATTTGGTGGTTTGGAGGCAATAACAGAGAATGTGTTGGCATTGTAGTATGGACATAACTGTTAACCAGTTTTAATAAATCCTGGAGAGTAGATCACATGTACCTAGTTTTGGTGCTGGACTCGTGCTCACTCATAGATACAAACACAATGTAAGTTTGATGTCTACTGTAGTAACAATAGAGGAATTACAGCCTGGACAATAAGGACAGACACATTTTGTATAAAATTTTGAACAAACACAGAAAGGGAGGTCAGAACAATCCAGTTTTTGAGAATAACAAAGTTTCATTATTGGATGCACCTTTAGTTTAAATTTGATGGTACAGGTGAAAAGGCATTAGATTTTGAGCCCAGAAAACAATTTTAACTAAGTTTTAATAAATCCTTTAAAACAGGTTATGGTTAACCAGTTTTATTACATGACACATTTTCACCAAGATGCACCCACAGTGCAAGTCGGATGTCAACAGGACAATTAGGATGGAGACATGCAAAGATGGGTGTGGCTGGACCAAGTGAATCATATACTGTACTCTTCTCAAAGCATGGACATAATGAAATAAAAAATTGAAATTCATTTATCCTAATGACAGTTTTACTTAAAACTTGGACACCAGGGTTATAACATCAGCTTATCTGTATTTCCTAACGGTAAACTAAAAACTTGGAGTGGATTTGTCAGACACTACTATTTCTGGTTTCAACTTGTGGTTTGTTTTTCCTCTTTAACAAGGAAGATGAACTTGTTGCTACCTATGGCTGTAATGGGGTGGTGTCCATGGTGATTGTTGTCTATGCAGTACACACTCTGGGGTAGGTCTACTAGCTGGCCTGTAGTCTACAAAAACACAACAAAAAAATACTTAGGAAAAAGATAATACAAAAATTAATGGATAAAACTGTATAACAGCACTGGAGATTTTATAAAATGCACAATTTCCCAAAGGTAATACTTTGATGACATATAAATGCACAACTTTAAATTCATAATCCACTTATTTGAATGGAATATCTTCTTTCCGGTCATTGCTAAAATTCATATACCATGCAAATGTTACTTGAAACCTTGCATTTGCACAAAAAAATTTTTTAATAAAAGGATTATGTGCGTGTGTGTACCGCTTTGGTGGCCTAGTGGTTAGAGCATTTGCCTCAGATGCAGGAGGTTGCAGGTTCAAACCCCAGCCAAGTCATAACAAAGACTTATAAATATGGTACTAACAGAAGCCTCCCTAGATGCTCAGCATTAAGAAGTTAGTGTTAGGACTGGTTGGCCTAGTGTCAGGATAATGTGACTGGGTGGGACATGATGCTACATGTCTGTGGTATGATTCCCCAGGGCTAGACATCACTATAAACTGCCACACTGCAGACATTGTAGAGATATGACTGAAAAAGTGTTAAAGCTACATTAAACATCCAAATCACACATACACATGTGTATGTAAATGGCTCATAAGTACAATACTGGTTATGCAGTGGAGAGCAAGATTATATCTCCCCCAAAACTGAAGCAAAGACAAGAAAACGGTAAAATCTTAAAAATCCAAAGTCAGATTATCAAAATAAACTATTCTCTTTTAAAACGTTCATGACTGTCTGAGCTGGAACATCATCATGGGATGCATCCTAGGGCCTAGTCATCACATCTTATGAAAGGTAGGAGTGTGTGTATTGCCTATTCAACATCACAGAGCCCACAGCGATGGGGTCACAAAATGGATCTGTATAAAGGAATAAAACTGCCGCTAATAACAGATTCAACTGACCGCTCTGATGGCCTAGTGGTTAGAGCGTCCACCTCGAATTCAGGTGGTCATGGTGTTGAACCCGGGCGAGTCATACCTAAGACTTATACAAATGGTACTAGCAGCTGCCTTGCTTGGCACTCAGCATTAAGAGGTTAGTGTTAGGACTGGTCATCCTGGTGACAGGATAATGTGACTGGGTGGGACATGATGCTACATGTCTACGGCATGATGCCCAGTGCTAGACATCACTATAAACTGCTATACTGCAGACATCGTGGCAATATGACTGAAATTTTTTTAAAGCTATGTTAAAAATCCAAATCTCACACACACATACACACACATGCACAGATAGATTCAATCTTTGCACTCTTGTTATCAAGATTATGTAATTTCAAAGCAATTTATTTGTTTTATCCACCACTTCATGGATAAAATTCAACAAAAGTACTTTATTTAAACAAATGATTGCTACGAAGTTTCATACCAAACTGTATGGGTAAACATATATAGGGTAATCTGGTCATATTCCGACCACTGAGAGCGTTGACATGAGATCGACAACTTCATTACTGAAGCCGACTACTGTGTCCCTGACTACGATACGGGAAGCAGTCTATCTGGCTTCTTGCAACAAGTTTCATTATTCAAAAAGCATATAATCTGAGTTCTTCTTACTGAAAATATGATTTTATTGTGACTATATACGCAGGGGTAAATCCGACCATGTTGTGGCTTATTCTGACCTCTGATATGTGTAATTCCGACCACCATATATGGACCGTACATATACAAGTTTCATCTGTAAAATACAAAGATTTTGTTTATCTTGACAGAATTAAAAGCTTTTAATTGTTTTTATTTTATTTTCAGAGAGATAGATAGCAAATAGAAAGCGATATTGCTACACAGATAATTATGGATGTTGTTATAGAGATAACTGTGGAGATAATTACCATTTATTTTTATTTAGATTTATACCTTTAAGTTTTTATTTATTTGTTTTTAATTACGTATTTATTCCTGGGGTTTTTTTCTTCAAAGTTCAGTACAAACTAATCATAACTCTACATTTTCTTTAAGCTTGTGTTCTTGGTCGGAATTACCCTCTTATGAAAAATAACCTGGGGTAAATCTGACCCCTATAGAGAACATTGCATACTACAGTCTTACCCACTTATATCGACATCACTTATGTCGACAAGCCGCGTATTTCGACAAAAAAGCAAAATCCCGGTCCCTTGGTCTACTATTACTACCAAAATTGTCATGCTTATTTTGATGTCGAGATAAAAAATAAACGTACATGTTGACAGAAGCCCTTGGTCCCAGCTTGAACAAATCCTTTGTTTTCTAATCATTTATGTCAACAAGCTGCCAGTTCCGATCCATACTTTGTTGAACAATTAGTTGATCTTGCCGCCAGGCTTTAAATTTCCCGCCTAATCATTTATATCGGCAAGCGGCCAGTTCCGACCTGTACTTTATTCAACAATTAGTTGATCTTGCAGCCAGGCTTTAATGTCGCGGTCGGATAAAAAAAACAGGCTTTTGTTTGGTTCTATAATGTTGGCCTCTCGTGGCAACTTAAATAAAAGCAATGAAATCTGATCGATTCTTGCATTTTCCAAAGTGATCAGTGATTAAGACAAGTTTATTGTGCTGTGAAAGTTTCCTTTTTAACTTTATTTATATTTACGATGGCTACCAATGGCAGTGTAAAACGCAGATTAAATTTACAGTCTCTGGAAACTAAATATCTGACTGTTAAGGAAGTTGAGGGTGGGGCATCTCGCAAAAATGTCTGTGAAAATTTTTAAATGTATACCACTTGAGCTGACATTGTTACAATATTGTATTGTAAGAATCATTTTCTTTTAATACCACATTAGCATGTGTCAATGTATACAAGATTATGCCTTCATTAATCATATCAGCCACATATCTCTTGTTCGCTTTTATGTACTTTTCATGATGATTTCTATAACTAAATACATGTACTGTTTAAACCAACTTGCTGACAGGTTTTCATTTCCCTGTGAATAGCCCCATCCCCTTGGTAGCCTCAATAAGATGGGGAACAGACTGACCAAAATCTAGGCCAATTTAAGTACATGTACATGAAGCGTGTAAATAACAACTATGCAACCATGTGCTTATCCCGACATTGAATATCGTAGTGAATGTTTTTCATATCAGGATGTGACCGATGCAATATTTTATTGTGGATTTTATTACACAAAGGTAACCAAAATGTAATTTGTCAATATACAAGTGTATTTCACATTGGTTTTCTCTTCATGTAATCAAAATTTGCATTGTTTGTTTTCTCAAAGTGTAAATGTTACTCACTGACAACAGGTCAGCCCTTACTGGCAAATTTAACTTTTATCTTTTTTTCAGACCCCCCCAAACACTTATCTCGACATCCGCCTATGTCGACAATATTTCCTTGGGCCCGAGGATGTCGACATAAATGGGTAGGACTGTATTGTTATTTGTCATAAAACTGGTACAATTTTTACCTTTTTAGTGAGACAAAGCATTATTTTAAAGCTACGATAGCATAATTGTTATGTTATTGAAAGCTATACAAATCTTGAATGATTGATGCCTGACTAGGGTCCTGAATAAAAATTTTTTATGAATGCCTCTTCTGAACTCGCGCGGAAGAGAGAATACGGAGGCGATTACGTCATTTTGTCATACGATACCCTCGTCGCCTGGAAACATCTTTACTAATTTTCATATGCATATGCACAAATAAAAACAAAGAGCACAGCAAGCAATTTGCATATCTTTGTTGTAAACAGCAGGACGTACATCCACGGTCGGAATTACCCTACTGGTCGGAATATGACCGTGTTACCCTAGGTATAGTATATTACTGTTATTCTGCACTGATGACACACATGTACAGCATATTCCTGTAGCCCACCACCTTTAGGGACCCCCACAAATGTTGGTTTTTGTGAGGTTTTCAGTTTACTGAGGTTTTTGCAAAGGTTAAAAGATATCTTTTTCTAAACGCTTATGTGATGAGAGAGAGAATGAGAGAGAGAGAGAGAGAGAGAGAGAGAGAGAGAGATTATATCATAAAGAACTGGTATTGTAATGTTTTTGGTCCAAGCTTGGTTAAATCATAGCCACAAAAGATCATTCAATGTCTCCAATTTGCTAGCATTATTGAAATGATGCTTGTTTGCATCACTGTAGTTTCAAAATCAATTCTTGCAAAATTCATTTTCCTTAAAATATCATAAACAGCTGATGCTCCTATGCCAAAATATTTCCCCATGTTTTTGGTACACAAACTCAATGATCAGACTAAATTTATCCTGTAAAGATTAAATGTTTAAGATGTCGGTGAAAACAAATGACAGTCAGAGCTACTTTAATACATGTAATGATTTTTCTCCATTGAAATTCAATTCAGCGCTGTGTTTCAGAATACTGTTTGGTCAGTCTCCATCAGTAAAGAATCAAAAGTGAGGCCACATGTCTGGTTAATAAAGCCCTGCTATTTAAGTAAAACAATAAACCAAAAAATGTTCTTTTAACCATGTATACAAATGAATCAATCACAATTAAATGATTGGCAGGTAAACAGTCTTTCTTTAATCACTTACCTACAAGCAATTAGTCATGATTAATTCGCCTTAAACGCTGGCTCTTTTTCTATGGTGCAAAGTCTTCAGGTTAGCCTACTGACAGCCCTAATCTGTGTTGTTGCATGTGTCAAGTCTTGATTTAACCTTGCATGTCCTTGGGAGATTTAATGGGTTTTTGTATCACAGATAAGTCTTCTACAGTACTTGCCAACAGTAATTAATCTGTTCCAGTGTATGTCAGAATATAGAAACACAAATACATTCCCAGGTTTGAAGTGAATTTCTGCTTTATGTTTTTTTTTAAGCCTAAAATTGAAATTTGGGATCAAAATTTGTTCTGGTATTCAGATTTTGGTTTTTTTTGGGTGACTCAGAAAAAAATGGGCGAGACTAAAGGAGGAAAGATTCAAGACTCCAAAATATCAGTCTCAAGGGGACTACAGTATACTGAGGTTTCA
>JAECUM010005096.1:0-103112 GCA_016617855.1 Megalonaias nervosa | reverse complement strand
CCTCTTGCAATGGAAATTAATTAATATACAACGCGAAAGGCATTCTACTAGAAATATGTTAGTACTGGTATATTTTAAATATGTTAACGGCGACAATTACTCCAATTCCACTTGATGCACTTGTGAGGTATTATTTGTTGTTGTCAGAATACGCACAGAGAGAGAGAGAGAGAGAGAGAGAGAGAGAGAGAGAGAGAGAGAGAGAGAGAGAACGAAAGTCAAGTTGTTTACATCTTCAGGATAAAGCTTAAACACGAGTTTCGCAGTAAACAAACAAACAAGCAAGTCATTATTATATAACTCACAGATTTCAGTCAGTCTTTTAATGTACATTGTAAGGTTCCGGGTTGAGAGTTGTAACATTGGTAGCTTTATTATAAATCCTAAATTAAAAATAAGAAAATAATAAATATTGAAACATAAGGTAACACTGAGAATAGGTTTATATTTTTTTTCCAAAACTAAAACAAAATACTTTGTTTCAAATGAATTTTAAAATTCAGAATAGTGAATAACTACACACTGTTGTCAGATTAACCACTGTGGTAACTTATCTACACTTTGTTTGCGTTCATGTGGTCCAAATAGTAAGAAAACAAGGATTTCGATTTATTATTGAACGGTTTATAAACTGCCAATAAGCACATAATTGCCCGGTAAACCTTGACGGTTAATCGTCTAAGTTGTGTGTTTCCATTCATCAAATACGAACAAACTGCCAATATTCAGAATTTGCACGGAAAGAACTGATCGGGTTCTACTGAACTAGTAATTCATATTAATTTACAGAAGTAAATGCCATTAACTGTTACAAGCCCACGCATTATTTAACTGGGACATCTGTGTCCACTCTATAAACAAATGGGTCCGTTTTGGGAATGATCTGCGTCCACTCTTCACACAAATGGGTCAGTTTTGGGGATGGATCGGTATGCAAGATATTGTGACTGATTGATCGACCTTGCGTGAAAACGGGTTGTTCAGTTCTATAACATTTTTTCATCCCACTTGTACTAAATATGTATATATGTGTCAGAAGGTTTAAAAAAAAAAGTGCACACCTCAGATGAGTTATAACTTACACATCCAATTTGTATTAAAAGTGGCCGTGGTACTGGTAAAAAAGATTGAGAGAAAAAACGAAAGAAAACCTGTTAGATGTGCCCAGGTCAAGCAGTTGTACAAGTTTTCGGGCTCAGGGATCAGTCTCGGACTCAGACTGCAACATATTAGGAATCCCACTTGAATGTCAGAAAAATTACCAATTCCGCTTAAAATCCGCAATTTAGCAGAAATATCTGCAGTTTGCGGAATCGTCTGCAGGAACAACCTAAATCCAGTGACAATCCAACTTTAGATTTAGAAAACAAAATCTTAAACCAAATATTGGTGCCAGACTCAGGCCCGGCCCTAGTGCAAGGCAAACGAAGCAACCGCCTTGGGCCCCGCGCTTCTCCACAATACAATTTTTTTTTTTGCTTGGGGCCTCGCGCTCATCGCTTGCTGCCTTGGCCCCCGCACATCCTAGGGCCGGGCCCGGCCAGACTGTTCATAGACTTCCGTGTTTCATTTCTATTTGGAAGACATCTGCATTGAGAGAATTCAATTCGAACCTTGATATAAAAAATGTTTAACAAGCACAAATTTGCATTTTAAGCACACATAGCTTTATACTCGTAGATGGAAGTAAAATTTCAATTTTGCATTCTAAATAGGTGTGAAAATGAAAGTAATTGGCTCATCGTGTACTGTAGGTGAAAAATAATTCATAGATTACTTTTCGTAGAGTGACGATGTATATATGCACCGACCAGATGCTTGAGAAAATGCTAGTCTCTACACCTCCACCACCTCTCACCAGCTAATGTGATACAGTTAAATAATGCTTTGAAGTTTGCCCTTCATATATAAAGCTATTTTTGCGTTCTCTTTCAGTTCGGTGCACAGCAGCGTATATATCTATCAAAACCAAGAGAGAGATAAACCGACTAAGATTCCCGATGCTCACGGTATGTGATTATATAGCACCAATTTTCTCAGCTAGAATCACCATGCAAAGTTACAGCCGAGCAAATTGCCATATAAGCTTTTCGTTTTATTACAATACACCAGTAATCAGCTAATAATATACAGTGTCCATGTCCATCACTTAGATAACTATGACGCAAAGGCGACTACTATGACGACGACTATGAAGAAGAAGACAAATATGACATTTTCGAATTTTTTTCGAAACATTTGTTTACATGGAATGCCCTCGTAATTATATATAATGATTGAACATTTACTTGCTTGCACAGTCTTAACTTGTGGAATGCTGAGATTTTAGACAAGTGCAATGGTTAAAGGAATCCTAATTCTGATGGTGAGTCTTGTCATGTCACCCCAGGAAGAAACTTAAATGCAACGTTAAAACATTAGTTTTGTTATGTATGCTACATTAGATATAAACGTTTGTAAAATGATATTAAAAATTCACTATTCTAGTAGCTTAAAACAATAGAATATGTAAAAAAAATGATTTTAAAATATTGAAAAATCAAATATTCAAGCTACAGTGCATGTGACAAACTAACTGTTTTACGTGCAATCTGGAACCAAAGGTTGCATTTTCATGAATGTACTGGAGACTTAATTCAAGAAGGAATCTTCAAAGCTATAAAAGATGGTTGCATGAAACATCAAGCTCTGGCTACACATTTTCAGGTAAAATACTTCCACAAAGATTACAAGTTTTTACTTGTTTAAATTCAATAAGAATAAGTTTGGAGTAAATATCTGAGTATTTGTATATGAAAATCTGTATCAATTCCATGGCTGAAATGTTTAGAGATTCAGCACGTCCTGTTCCTGAAAGTCTTCCGTCTGGTGTGATTTCTTTCCTTTTCTTTGATTGTAATAAGCGTAATTATCCATTTTTTTTTTCTTTTCAACTAACCAAAATGACAGGGTCAGCTAAACTTTGGCTCTAAATTAAATTAAATGTATATCAGGTGTTTTTTATTGTTTGAGATATATATCTTCAGTTAATACATAAAGTCTTTATAACGAGGCTTTTTATGATTACATTTTCTTGAGAAATATAACCAGCTATTTAAATACAATCTGGAATAGTCCCTTTTCAATTGAATTTATGTAGAATGCTTCGCGACCTATCTACCGGGATATAGAAAAGGAAACAGCAGTTTATAAACTATTGATCAATAACTACAAAAGATGAAGAAAAAAAAAAGAAAGAGAAAATATTAAAACATATTTTCTGTTACTTCAAATCAATAAAACCAACAGCACCCGCTGACCGTTTGTATTCAAATGCAGTTTACCTAAATGAAAGTCGTTACATTGTGTTTTTCCACAGAAATTTAAACGCAATCATAATGACATGTTTTCCTGCTTTGAGACGACGTGCAATTTAATAAAGACAGCAAATTCGAAATTTTAGGCAAAGTGACGGTTCCTTTGATCTTTATTTGTAGAGATTTATTTTTTGAAATTGTTTCCTTTTGTAATGTCTACTTCATGTTGCTACAACTCTTCCATTACTGTTTTTTAAAAGTAGGCGTGAAACGTTCGTTTTCCACCGAATTAAATATGCTTGTTGTCATTAGAAAAAATGAAATGTATAAGAATTAAAAATTGCTCTACAAAAAAGCGAAATCTCGCCATTTTGCCAACCTATCAAAAACCTACTAAAACTTTAATTTTGGGAAACAAATCTGTATTGTCGTAACTCCTGTAAAGAAATATACCATCATTAAAAATACTGAACAACACATTTTTCAGCTATAGTGTTCAGAGTATGCATCCAGAACAGATACAAGCTAAACAAGAAGCACAGGAAATGGCTGTCTCAGGTGAACACAGCATCCGGAGAGGTCGCGGAGGAGAAAGGACTTCTCCAGCAGGCACGGGTATGTCGAGTCAATTTAGTCAGTTTAATTCGTTTCATGCAATTCAAGTGACAAAACTTCTGTGAATAAACAGGGTACAATCTAGTACAAAAATAACAACAAATGAATGTATGCAAGGTCAATAACCTACGGCACGGGAAATGATTGCATTGGGGGAAATTTGAGCCGCCATATGTAACTGAACTGTCGAATGGAGATAAGCTTATTTAATTCATGCGTATTTTGAAGAGTTTTCATACAAAATTACCCAGTACACCAAACCCAGCAGGTTCGTTGTATTATCGGTCTTAAATATGTATTGCAAGCTCTGTTGATAAGTTCAAACACCTCAATCGATGATTGGTTGTTGTATTTGAAGAAAATGCACCTCGTACAATACCCAAACAAAGATAACTGATTAGCCGATATGTTGTCTTTGGTACACACCATCGTTTATCTGAAAGGTTTGATTAATACAGAATCTAAATGCCTTCAATCAAAGCGAAAATCCGTCATGACGTCTTATTAATTCCCCGAATGCATCACTGCTGATGACGTAGGTTGTAGGGGTTGGTATATGTAGTAACTTTAAACACTACCAAACATTTAGAAGCGAGCAGCAATTAGACTACGTGAATATACATACCTAGCAGTCACACCCTTTTAAAGAAATTGGATCTGACCCTTGTAGATGACTATATAATGATTGTTTTGACTGTGTAAAGACGGCACTGACTTGCATTTCTAAATTCTGCAGACGGTTAAAAATTAAGTAAAATCTTTGGAGTATTGGTCTCACTGTTAGGTGATGTTAATAATAATAATAATAATAATAATAATAATAATAATAATAATAATAAACATCAGTGAAACATTTTTCTTCTTTTTCTCATCATTATCATCAGCAGCACCGCATCATCATCAATATCGATGAATTTTTTAGATCCTAGAGATCACTCGTCATAGTCTGAACCATTCAATTTACGAAAAGTTATGAATATTCTCCTAAATAACTGTTTCAATGATCAGAACGGTATTTTCAATTACTGCGTCTCCCACGTTTGTTGTTGACATTGCGAATATCACTTTCATTCGTTTGCTTGTTTGAAAGTTTCGTTTCTGACTCAGTGAACTCGTCCACATCGTTAACTAAATCATCAATACTTTCAAACAGAAGAAACAGCTGCTTTAGTTCATTCACAAACAAATTTAATCAACCAAAACCTAAATCGTCTACTACACGAGTGTACATGGTTTGTTTGCAAAATAGTTCCTAATACACTATATTATCTTTAGGCACACGTGTCGTACACGTGCGTGCATTATGAATGTGTTCAGTATCGTAAAATATAGCACGATTCTGATAATGTAAAGTGAAAGGAGACACAACTGAACATATAATAAAATGACAGTAGAAAGATATCAAAAATTTAAATAGCACAATCGTTTTGCGTGTGAATACATCGATAAATGTCAAGAGATACCAAATATCAATATTCTAATTGACCTTACGCGAGATGATACATAGCTCCGCCTACCAAATCACGTGACATGATGACCTGTTAACCTCCGACAATCATGCAGTATTCGGCAAACAAATATGTTTCAGTTTAAGTGATATGTTCATTAAACGTGACTTGTATTTTTCTTAAAAATGTAAAATTTCAAAGTTGCATAAATTATACTGTAGTAGACAATATTTATATTTGTAGTTCAAGTCCAAATAGTAACAACATAGGTGTTTTATTTCAGTAAATAATAAAAATCAATTTTAAAGCTGCTCGAAAAACTTACTCATGTCAAAGGAAATTCGCTCCAAACGTTGCTAATGTATTTAGTATATAATCTGATCCTTATTAATTTTATTTGGCTTATGTTTATGCTGCCTTGAAAGTAAATAAATTAGAAAAAAATAATGATAAAATCGTAAATAATTACTGTTTAGAAGCATACTGATGTACATAATAACTGTAAAGTTCTGCTATGTTCGTCAGATGGAATTTTAATCAATGATGCCTGTTGATGTAAACATGTAAATGCATGCTTATTATATCGGAAAATAATTATATGAAACCACTGTATTTGTATTTCTTTATTATTAATTATACTTGTGTATCCCTACACCTCCTTCAGCCCAGTGAAAAAGAAAAGAGTGACACAAGTGTCTGAAAGATCGAGACAGTGAATCATTATTTTTGAGACAAGCCAACATTCAAGTGTAAATTTTAAACTTTGAAATAATACAGTCTGGGATTCAGTACTTCCTAAGCAATAAAAAACCATAATATACATCAAAGCCCTAAAGTTAGAGGGTTCTCCACCCCATACTTTCATTTTCACATATATTTTTCAATTTCAGTTTCTTTTTTGTTCTTGAAGCTATCGACGGGACATAATTTTCTACATGCTTTTATGCAAAAACACGTTGTAAGTGTCATCAGTTGTGTCTATATTCAGCCAATCGTACACGCGACAACAAGTCTTTATCCATCGAAGTTTCGTCTATGTTTCGGGAAAGGAGTAAATCTAATTCCTCACTTTAGACGATCTGGATATGAACAGTCAGAATTACAAGGCTCCCAATGACTTCTTTTCACCCTTATCGATCGAGAAATCAACAAATCATTGAAAAGTTGTAAATATTTATCATAATCAATTCATTATTGCCACAAGCAGCTTGTCGGAGGAAAATGGCAGAAGTAAGCAATGCCTGGAGGTGTGTCTAATTTACGCTTGCTGATTGGCTAATTGATCAGCGTGATTGACAAGTGGCGATAGATAAATTATACATACTATTCTAAAATTACTTTGCAATACTCGAGAATTTTAATTCACAAATAAAAAATAGCTAGATCAGTCAGAATAAGAACACGAATATTCGAATAGAAAATAATAATCTGAATTTGTTTATGCTTCATGTATATTTTCATTTGGAGGTGGGTGGCAGCGGGGCTTTAAAACTGCACAACAAAATCATGTTTTGCATTGCTGTTAAGTAAACAGAAGTTAACGTTTGAACAATACGGAAAAATATATTTAAATAAATGAGATTAAACATGGAAAAAGAAATAATCGAAATTAAGGAAGAACAAATGAAACTATGAAATTGTAGGAAAACATCTTTTAGACGTGGATGGTGGGTACTGTTAGAAAATGTCCGAGAAAACAGCCTCGTAACATACACAAGTAAAGTAAACAAAGGGAGGAGAAAGGTACAACATCGAACGGATTCCTAACCTTTTTGAGAAAACAATGATTTTCGTAAATTATTTAAGAGAGACCAATACAGTATTAACGAATAAGACATAACGGGTTTTTAAAAAAAAATAAAAAAACTCTGTGGAACGACTAACTCTGTTAGCAGAGTTTATTGTAACGATTTTGTTGCAACGGTATGGCGTGAAATTTGAAAGTCAGTACTTTGAAATGGTTTAGAATCGTCACACATCGGATCATTTGTAATCTGGGCTTTGATTAAAATGCAACAATAAATTCTGACTGGTCTTGTAACTTTAGTAGACAGACTGAGAGTTTTGATTTCTGGGAATTTCTCAGTGTATTTATTTATTTATTTACGCGTGACCGAAAGCCAACGTGAAAAAGATAGTACTATATTAAATGTCACTGTGATGCTTATCGTCATTATACTTACTACTGACTGATAACTGAATCATCACACACTGAACAAAATATAGATACAGAATTATTAAATATTTAAAATGTTAGATAGGATGAATTAAACTAGGGTTCAGGATTGTAATTGTAATGTGACGAACCTCTTTTGTGCGTGTGTGTGTGTGTGTGTGTGTGTGTGTGTGCTGGAGTGCGCAAGTGACGCATCATGCCATTTTCATGACTTTGTGTCGTACTTGAACCATTTGAGTGTTATCGACCTAAACACATTAAATTACCATATATTTTATAAACATTCCCATCGATCATTCAGCTCAAACGTGAACTGTCAATGTCACTTATTTCCATTGCTTTGACTACACTGAAATGACTGTACATCCTGTTCCTGTTAAAAGAATGTGATTGATATACCTACACAAACTCACAAATGGGTATTTAATCGCTCCATTAGTGAAAAGACATAGAATGGCAAAGGTCAGTGTAAAATGGCTCATAGTCGTTAACCCCAAACAATACTGATAATGACTTGCAACAAAATTCCCAGGGAAAAAAAACGTTATTTGTGAAGATCCAGCAGAGAGAGAGATCATTGCGAAAGATGCAACATTTGCATCAGAGAGACAGCATGTTAGATTACTGTTTTAAATTATAATTTTGCGACCGATTCCGTTGTTTTCTTTTTTTTTACTTCAGATGGCAGCAGATGCGGAGAATGCGGACAATGCGCAAGAACAAAAGCGACAGCTGGGAAAACGCGTCCGTTATGGGGAGATAATCCAGGTACTCCGTAGCGAAATGTCCACCCCCTTTTTTTCATCTAGTTCTAAACCTTTGAAATTCATGCATTTTATACATGTCGACCAAAAGACTAATTTTGTTATTATTAATTAGGATGTTTCTCGATAAAAAGACTAATTTTGTTACATTTAATTAGGATGTGAAGCTGTTTCACCATGCAGAGTATGCAAAGTAACTGGAAAAAAGCCATACATCGACTTATGAAAAATAGTTTACCTTCTTATCTGGTATGCCTGTTATTTTGTTATTTTGGGCAAATTTGTATTCATTCGCAGTCACAGCCCAAAACATTCTTACCAGTAATACTTGAACACCATTGTGTCTATTCTAACAAAGTCACAACCTATTAACTGACCTACCTTATCCGTGATCCAAGTGGACCGTTGACTAAGTAGACTGCGAACCAATCGACAGTCATTGCTCAATAATCTCATCACCGTTTGTACGTTAGAATCTTTTCTGACAGGACTCTCACACCTGGAGAGACTCTTCTGTATGACTTCACTTATTCATCCTGTTAGAACTTGTTCATTTTTGGCTTCATTTTAGTGGAAACAGTTAAAACAAATCCAGTTTTATGCTCTTGAAGTATGTGTATGCAAACAATAACAGAAACATAGCCAATAGGTTAATTCAATGTGCGTGCACATATCGAGGTATTTTTTTTTCCAGCCATGGCTCTTAGACTTTTTACACAAACTGCTAAAGATTTGAATGCAAAGTGTTAAAATTAAAAGATAGATGGAATGTAAGTACGTCTGATGTTAGTCAGTGGTATAAAGAATAATTCCAGCAAATGTAAATCTATATATGCTATAAACTGTAACAGGCGTTGTCAAGGAGCCTACCAAATTCGCTTGTACACTGGGATTTGGATACCGCTGACAGACTGGTGCTGGACCAATAATCTTTTGTTTGCTTTTCAATATTCTCTGATCTGTCTACACGAGAAAATTCAAAATTGAAAACTACTGTTCCAGTATTACTTTTATTTCTAAAATCAATGAAATTCCTAGAACAGCAGCAGGGAGGATGAACCCTACAACTTTTTGGCTTAATTGTAGAGACCATATTTTGAAATTAAAGGTTCCTACGAAAGGCTGTAAAACAAAAGTTTTTGTCTTAATAATGAAAACTTCTCTAATTGACCATATTTTTTCTGATTTTTTCACAATCTGGTCACTTAATTTTTGGCGTCCACCCTCCCTGCTGCTGTAAATTAAACATCCATTATAAATATTATCAATAATGAGTACTGAAGAACCACACTCAGCTAAATTAGCTCGAGAGCGACTAGAGGCAATTAAAAAATATCTACCTGTTCGTGATTCTGTTAAGCAACAACTACAATCGCGTCAGGAATCTCAAGTTGAATTTGAAGAGGATACAAAAAAATTATTTAAACCTATCACTGAGGCCACTAAAGGTATTCTACCTGTGTTAGAGAAAACCGCGCTGAAGCAACTGGAAAAATAGCAAGAAGAACAAAAAAGACAAAAGAAATTTTACGTGAACTTCCAGCCGAAATAGCTGCTGCGATGCCAGTCCCGGAAATACCTGAGGATGAAGATCAACCTGAAGGTGCTGAAATAGGTGATATAAAGGAACGTCTACCAGAACAAGAAGAAAGAATTAACATAAATGACAAATTTATCGAAGGTGCTATTGATTATATTAAAAATAATGTTAAAAATCCAGGAGATTTAGCTATGATTGCTGTGAAAAGTTTCAGTGATCGAAAACATTATTTAAAATCTGAATATGCTGATAAACCTATAGGTCGTGATAATTGGTACAAATGGATATTTCGTATACACTATGACGTTGATCAGGCTAGAAATAGTGATCCAAGATATATTGAGTATATTCATACAATAGATAATTATATTACCTTCATGCAATTACCGCCAGAACAACAATATCAACAACAACAAGAACAACAAAACAACAAAAACAACAATATCAACAACAACAAGAACAACAAAAACAACAAGAACGACAAAAAAAGAAACAAGAACAACAACAAAGACAACAACAAAAAACACCAAAAACATTTGAGCAATCACTTCGTGATTATCCAGAATTACCAAAGACACCACCGAAACCAATTAAAAAAACACCACCGAAACCAATTGAGGAGGAAGAAGAAGAATATATTCCGTCAGACACCTCTCCTGGCGCAACTGGAAGTGGTCTAGGAAGTGGTTTTATTACCTGTCCTAATAACGTTCTTGCTGATGTTGATCGATTAGAAATTCTCATTGGAGGAAAACGAGCTGGTAATAATTCTCCAGAAATCATTAATGAAGTAGCTGATATTTGCAAACAATTATTTACAGGCGGTATCATGGATATATTGATGTATATCGGTCCCTCATTAATGAAATCGCCGATGATTATCATAGTGATTAAGTACGTAATTAGTGATAAAGTCACTTAATAATAAAATGATCATACACAATACTCGTGGACCTACCATGGTCAGGGTAATAAATTCTCGATTACCAGTATACAAAACGACCTACGGAGATGGACTAGGTGATGTTATTCAGGGTATGTTTAGAAGAATAGCCCTAAAAACAATACCGATTGCAAAGCAGCTAGGAATGAAAGCTATTGATGTTGTCCGTGAAAAAGGTATAAGCGCTGTTGGTAATATTGCTAGCAAAGCATTCTCAGCAATCAAAGATAGACTAGCAAGATTAATACGCAGACCACATGCGACCCGACCTCAACCTGTGAAATTGGCTAGCACTGAAGTGATGCCAGCAAATGTCAGTAAAATAATAAATCAAGCCGCTAATCAAAAATTAGCGGAGTTGGCTGATATCCCGATGTCGGAAAAGGAAAAAAATATAACCGCTAGTCTGATAGCAGGAAGTGGTCTCACTTCCCGAAGTGGTCTTCGAGTTAAACGAAGACGATAATAATAAAGATGTTTAAGCGCGTATCTGACCCCGCGTTTGACATGGATGCACCAGTAATCAAAGATGAGTCTGTGCGCGATTATCAGTATTATTCTTATGACGCACGAATTCCAGATCAGCGTGGACGAATTGAACTACAGGTTCAAGATACAAGTAGATATTTCCTACCCGCTGAAGCATTTATTGAAGTCGAAGGTGAAATTATAAATAACGCTAATCCTGCAGCACCAGTAGTATATGGAGCTGATATTATGGTTGGTTTTGTTAATAATGGTATTATGGCGTTATTTGACAGCGCTACGTACATGATCGACGGAAAAAATATTGAATCAATTCAGAAAGACGTCGATGTTGCCACAACAATACTTGGTCTTGCGAGATACAGCGACGATTATTCAAGATCAGCTGGTCCATCAATGATGTTTGTCAAGGATACTTCTAACCACTCTGATAACAATCAATACAATATAAGACGACCTAGAAACAACGCCAATAACGCTGACGCTGATGTATGGCCGGTGGTTCATGGTTCTAATCCAAATTTCAACTTAGGATTTGCAGCACGTCGATCAATGTTAAGCGGTAATAGGAGAGCATTTTCATGTGCAATTCCACTGTCACATATTTTTTGGATTCTGTAGAAATGTCAGAAAAGTCATTTTCGGAGCCAAACGTACGGTTGTACTTGTACGAAAAGGCAATGATAATGATGCAATCTGGCGACCCGCTGGTGTTGGTGACGGTATAGTAATACTAACAAAACTTTCCCAGTGGATGCCAGTGATGACTCCAACAATATCTGAAGAAGATCGGTTGTTATCTTTTATGAGTCAAGGCGGTAAATCAACGTTGTCATGGTTAACAATGACCACAGATGTTGTTCAGAGTGCAATTGATGGTTTATTTACGTGGCAGATAGCTTCTCAGCAAGGTGTTTCTGCACCAAGACATATATTTATTGCGTTTCAAAATGCTGTACGAGTAAACGATCAAACACATAGTCACATGATATTTGACAAACTCGGTGTTTCTGAGATTTCATTAAGGATAAATGGACATCAAGAACCATCCGAGGATATTTTGTTAAATTTCGATCAAAATCATGTAGCACGTGCATATCATCGTCTTATGTCGTTCATGGGTCGTGATCAAAATATTGATACTGGTTTACAAATATCTCAGTTAGATTTTACAACGCTGTATCCGATTTATTACTTTTCTCTAGAACAATTAGATTTAACAAGACAATCTGTTGTAGATATTCATCTTCGACCTCGTGTGGCAACAGGAGTTATTGTTAATTACAGAGCAATTGCTGTTATACTCAGCGATAAATCGATGTTACTCGAAGGTGTTGGTGGACGAATGAGAGTTATTGATGCCCCAGTAGAAAATATGTAAATAAACATGTAATTAGATCGTTCATAATATTAATAATGTCATATCATCACGTTAGTGTAAGTCTGACTCCTGGTCAGATTAAAAAGCTGCAATCAGCATAAAAAAATAATTGTGGAATAAAAATATCGCTAAAGCGAGAACAGATGACCGGTGCAAATAAACTATCGTTGACCGAGCGTCAGTTTGAAAACTTCAATGACGCTAAAAAATCAAATAAAGGCGTTAAACTTAATCTTTCTGCGGGCGCCATCAAAAACATCGCTAAATCGGGTGGTATATTTCCACTTCACAGCTATACCAGCATTATTAGCAGCTGCAGCTCCAGCTGTTGCAAAGGCAGCTGCGCTAGGTGCTGTTGGAACTGCTGCTGGAATGGCATTAAAGAAAGCAACAGGAAAGGGAATCAAAAAAAAAAAGGGAAGGGGTTTAAGATTACCAGGGACTCCACATTCATGGTACGGAAAGGGTCTAAGATTACCAGGGACAGTTTACTAATATCACCTATGTCCAATTTTGATTTACTTAATGCTGCTAAGCAATTAAAAATAAAAAATTTCAGAGGTGTTTTTATGCGCGATCAATTACCTACCGTTGCAATGCAACATGAAACTGGTATCATTAATCTCGATAAAAACTCTGGTCCAGGCACACACTGGGTAGGATATGCAATTGATCCACGTGGAATTATTTATTTCGATTCGTATGGATTAGCACCACCAAAAGAATTTTTAGAGTACGTTACCGGTGATATTCCAATCTGGTATTCAACGCTACCAACACAAAAAATAACTGATCCTCCAATATGCGGTCGTGAAACCCTCGCTGTGCTTGATGCTATATCAAAATCAACAGCACCGCCTCATAAAGTCGTGCACGCGTTCACTACACTACGTCATAACACTTAAACAGATATCAGTAAATATAATGGTAGATATTTATGGAAGATCTACTCGCAAAGATAAGGAGAAGATCGATTTATCTAAATATGCAACTCTTGATCAGCTCAGAAATGAAATCGATGATTTATTAAATATCACAAGTGTGGATCAAAATGAAGTCGTCGTTTTTCAGGACAAACAAGGACGATTAAAAACGAGTAACATACAACTACCAGATGTACTTATACGAATTCCCATCGCGGTTGTTAATAATATCGTTACTTTCACTGATCAAGGTAAAATACAGGATTCCGGTAAGTCGGTTAACGATTATGTTAAGAAAACTGGTGATATATTTACCGGTGACATTATTATGTCAAGAAGAAAAATTACATATCTTGGAGATCCAATCGCAGATACAGACGCAGCAACAAAAAAATACGTCGATGATCAAGAATCCAAATAAGTGTCAGTGCGTGGTGGTATAATGCGTGCATTTCTCGACATGAATAATAACGGTATTAATAATCTCAGAACACCAGAAACAGATTTCGACGCCGCAACGAAAAAATACGTCGACGAAAGGGAAATTCCAATAACGACTTCGTTAACGACTATCAATGATGGAATTGCTGCATTTAGAACTGAATATTTTAATCATGTACAAACATTTCTAAATTTTCGCAGAAATGTACACAGATCTATTAATGACTTTTTTGGAACTCCACCAACTGTTATTATTAATCTCGCTGACATTAACACAAAACTCAACGATATCATTAGTGGCATTCCTAATATTATTCAAAAAACTAATCTCGTTAAAATTGCTCACGGACGAGCTAACAATATCGTATACACAGTCGCATCAGGAAAAGCAACATGGACACCGGAAAATAACACCCTTAAACATACCGCAGAGGTCACTGGTGTATATAGATTATCTGTGTTTAGCAGTGAAAAATTCAGTATATTTACTACATTTACTTGGCGTTATTCAACCGATAGTTTTTCTGGAACTGTGTCTATTGTGTCAAACAAAGATGCTGAAGAAACGTTTATGCTGGTAGCGGATAATAAAAGATTAGGCGCTGCGCCTTATTGGTGGTGTATTGAATTTGTAGCTGAAACTCCTCAATTAGTTACCTAGATAAGTATAATGAATCAAGAATCATTTATCGACGTTCAACGTCACAGATACGCTCAAGTATGTGAGTGTCAAACTAAACTAAAAAATATCATCGACGATTACACGATAAAGGTAAAAAAATATCGGCGTCGTATGGTTGTTATTGATATAATGGTATACTCGGTTTCTGCTGTTATTGCTGGAACTGGATTATTACTATCAACAATAACGATGACAGCGCCTGCAGTTGTAACAATTATAGTTTCAACGGAAACAACATGTGCAGGTATTTTCAGTATTATCTCTAAGAAAATATCTACGTGTACAAATGATAAACTAAACGAGTATATAATGAAATTGCACACAGCAACAGCCGCCTACACTAAATTATGCTCGTATATTTCAGCGTATCTCAGTGATGGTAAAATATCCGATGAGGAGTTCGTAACGATAATGAAAACCTACGATGA
This sequence comes from Megalonaias nervosa, assembly GCA_016617855.1. NCBI lineage: Eukaryota > Metazoa > Mollusca > Bivalvia > Unionida > Unionidae > Megalonaias > Megalonaias nervosa. The sequence continues at coordinate 87,989 of JAECUM010005096.1, read as the reverse complement.
AGCATTCATAATCGCTAGTGACAATAACGGAAAGATGGAGAATTAAATAATAACGATAATAATAATGTCAGAGTCGCGCGAATTACTTCAGCAGATCGTAGCTAATACAACGCCGTCAAAAACTACTATGATATCATTAAGTTCAACCAATCCTGAATTTAGCGTTAATTTTCCGACTGCAATTCCAGCAAAAGAAATAGCGCTAGCGCAATTACGAGTTTATCATAGCTGGCCTAATATTAGGTCAAAACCGTTTGGTGGACAACAACCAAATAATTCACTGGTATTTGCGAATAAAAATAAACCAGATGGAACACCTGATTGGCAAGTTGTTGGAATTTCAACGGGCAGTTATCAAATAGAACAGATTAATGATGAATTCCAACGCAGAATTAAATCTATCACAGGGAAAGAATCTAAAATAGCGATCACTGTTCATGAACCAACACTATCAGCGGTGATTGAAATAAATTCTCCTGATTACCTCGTAGATATTTATCAGAGTTTGATCAGATCAGTGTTAGGATGGCCTGATGTTCCTCCTGACCAAAAATCTAATGGAATTCCAGAACCAAAAATAGAATAATTTAAAACGAGTGAAGAAAAATTCATTAAAGACCCAGAATATCGAAAAATAAGTCCATGGAATGATATAAATTTTGGATCTGATCCAAACGACGATAGATATTACTTTACCGATTTTGACGGTAAAAGGATCCCCAAGATGGACAGACCAGTATTTACTATTTTCAAAACGCTAGAGAGGAGGATTATAGAGAATGTTGATGAAGAATTATTAAAAATTTTATTAGATCTTTTTAAACCCGAATACGATAAAACGTTTAATGATTTAAGAAATTTACTTATTTCATTATCTCAACATTATGATCATAATGTCAAGCAGCAAATAATCGAAACAATAAAACATTTAAATGGTATCTTATTCGATTTATACATCGCCAATCGAGGTATTATAAACACTGCGACTAAACTCGATGGAAATTTTTTCACAAATCCAAAATCTAAACAAATATTTCTTGATCATTATAAAATAACACAAAAAGATTTACAAACATTTGTTATACCAGATTTAAATAACGCTGAAATGAAGAAATCATTAAATGATCTTATTGAAGAATATTATCCGGGAGTAATTGAATCATGGAGAAAAATAAACCTACCACCGGTTATACTAAAACACAATAACAATCCCTTTGGTGCCGGACGTCATATATCGCCAGGTATTGTAAATATAACAACAATTGCAGTCAATCTGGTATGCGATGTTATTGAAGGTAGCTATCAGGTAGATCTTTCCAAGTCTAGCCAGGCCCAGCAAGGGTACATATTATTCAGTTTTAGCCCGTTGGTCCCTCCCGGTTCGTTAATTGTATCAGAGCCAATTAATCCCGTGTACCTGCGAGTTCATAATCCGTTATTTTCAAGGATATACTTTAAACTTACAGACCAAAGCAATCGCATTCTGGACACGAGAAACGAGGTACTAAATATAAACCTGTATGTACGCTCATAATACGTTTTTATTATAACTAAAAAAAAAAATATCCAGATGTCTATAATACTGTATTCTTTGTTTACATAAAATCCGTGCATAATCGAAATCTATTATCTAGAAGGCTGTGGCTGCATATTGATTATTCCATAACGGCTGTTACCGCGTAAAGTTATTTTAAGAACATCTGCTATATGACTGAATCAATATCCGCTGTTACGGCTTACGCATAGACTCAGTGTTAATGTAGAATTATATATATTTTTTGGAAACTAGAAATATAAAATTGTATTTTACACAGAAAAATGTGAGGTTTCAGTCCCTACGACACGATATATATCGTTTTTCGTTAATTATTTAGTGATCTATCTGTTTTCTGTAAGCATCGCTGTTAGTGAAGCAGCAGCGCAAATATTTTATATATTACTTAAATTTAACTATATTATTGATAAGAGAATGATGGCCGAAATGGTAGGACGGTTGGACGTAGATCGAAGCTCTACAGACTCTCGCGTGTTCGAGTCTCCAAAAATGCTAAAGATATTATCTTGTATTTGGCGACTGATGCTATTTAATTGGGGGAACCCAGAGCATTTCCTCGAAATCCACAACAGACAAAATACACTCTCCTATCATACACCCTTGAGGGGTGTACCTTTTACACTCCGGGGGGTTTTGTATGGGGGGAGAGTGTACAAAATCTGTTGGACGTAGACAAGATTCCCCCGTCATCACCATTTGTATATATTTCATGTTCATAGAATCATATGTCATCATTGTATATAACCATTATCATCATTGTATATAACCATATATCACCTTCATTATATATAACCATCATCTTCATTGTATATAACCATTATCATCATTATATATAACCATCATCTTCATTATATATAACCATTATCTTCATTGTATATAACCATATATCATCATTGTATATAACCATATATCATCATTGTATATAAATTGTATATAACCATATAATCACCTTCATTGTATATAACCATTATCATCATTGTATATAATCATATAATCACCTTCATTGTATATAACCATATAATCACATTCATTGTATATAACCATATAATCACCTTCATTGTATATAACCATTATCATCATTGTATATAACCATATAATCACCTTCATTGTATATAACCATTATCTTCATTGTATATAACCATATATCACACACAAAACAGCTCCCTGACAAAAAAAAAGTCATGGGAGCTAATATTTTTTTTATATTAAATATATAAATATATATATAATGAACCATGAAAATATTAATGATATTATCTGTGCTATTAAAAAACTAAAACATAACGGAATAAAAATATCTGATAATCTCGACCCTCAGAAAATTATGTGCGATTTTGAATCACTGCAACAGAGAAAATTTGATAATAAATATACACTACCTTCAAACTACAGATTTATAAAATTAATTTATCAAGCTATGCTTGAATCACTAGCTATGGTAAACGACAATCAAGTAAAGTTATTTGCACCTCTTGCACGTTCGATCGAAAATATTAAATCCGAACTGTCTCACGAGTACGAAAGAAAAAAGATCGTGGACAATCGTGTAATGCAATTAAGAAAGATTATGTTATCTGATTCTGTCAAAAATGATAATGACGCTGAGAGCAGCGACGGTGAAGGTGGACCCTTGACTGTAATTATGGCTAAACAAAAGCCTTGGCAAAATTGACAGTAGAACTATCTGTTTTTCGTTAGGAATAGAGAGTTAGAAATATTCAAATACTATCCACTGATCGTATTTGAATGAATATGTAGATTTGTATGTTTTATTTGCGACACGTTGTACTGAAGGCATGCAAATGCCAAAATATCTGGCAGCTGCATTCATCGATTTAAAAGTAATTTCCCATCCTGTTTCTATATTTATGGATTTAATAGATCTTCTTGCAAACTTTTTACATTTTCCAGTATTTCCATGTGCAGTATTCTGACTTCGTGTAATAGCTTGCAGGTTAGATAACCGATTATTCTGGGGATCTCCATCAATATGATCAAATACAAGTCCATTTTCAACTACTCCATGAAAACATTCAAATACGAATCTACTTGATGAATAATGTTTATTTCCACTAGTATTGAATCTAAAATAACCAAATTTATCAAGACTACCTACTGGTTTTTTTAATCGACAGTTTCTAATCACACCTTCTCGCGATGCTTCATAATTGGTAAGGATTGGATGTTTCACAAATTCGTTTTGCTCCATTTATATATATAATATTATTTGTTTAAATCATTGTTTTGAAATCTAACCAAATAATATTCTACGGTTTTTATAGGAGATTTACCTGACGATGTATTATTTTTTTAATCATAATATCGTTTTAATTCTCTATATTTTTTTCCGCCACGTTTTAGACATAATTGAGTTTTTCCTCTGACTCCAGCTCCACACTGAATACACGGTATTGGTCCTGTACTTCCATTTTTGATACATTGCATATGATAACTACAATATTTATTCACACATGTTCTGTTACACGGAGACGTATAACCGATTTTTAGCCAAGCACATTTGTTTTTTGTTTCAAGCATTATATATATACTAAAATTTTAATTTAAATATTTGTTTTAATTATATGGAGGAATTATCCGTTATTGAACCTTCCCCTGCTAGATTCGATCTTGACAGACTATCAGAATATAAATTTTGTACTTCGATGCAGGATCTGGCCTTAACGGATGAGGATGTAACCGAACGTATTCGTGAAGCAAAAAAGGAATTTCGTGACGATGGCGCTGCTCATGTATGGTCAACATTCAGAGTTGGAAATGTTACTAATATTATGAATGACAAACGGGGAAAAGTAATTATTAATCACCTTGATGATCAAAAATATTTTATTTTAATAAAATTTATTGTAAATAAAGAAGAAGATATTTGGATTATTCGTGATAAGCGCGATCCAGTACGCATACAGTCAGGAAATAATATTGTTCTTTTGAGTAATAAATCTAAACCCGGAATACTAACCGGTGTTGATAAATTATATTATGAACGTGCATATCCAGTTACTGCAGTTGTATATGCAATATATCCGCTTAATAATAAACCTGACGTCGGGAATCTAAAACCTATGAGATTGTCAGAGTCAAGAATAAATTGTGTAGCTGAACGAGTTACAGAACATTTTACAAACGCGATACGTGGTAATGGTTTAACTGATTTAAGACGTAAAAAAATAAATATGTGGGCAGAGTCCGTTAAAGATACCGGAGCGTCTATCAAAGATGTCGCTGAGCTAGAAAAAAAAAAATTAAGATTTCCAATAACAGTAAAAACGCTGACAGGAGAGATTTTGTACAAACCAAAATATATAAAAAATGGAACTCCGATAGATATTATTGATCATAACGCGCACGCATGGACTGCTGCAGTAACAATATTTCCACGAGATAGAACGGTTAAATTTTATGACGGTGATATTTTTGATTTTATTAAAAATATCAGCAAAAGTGACCCTGTATCCGTTTGGTTATTTCAAAGTTCAGAATATGATCATTACGATCAGTTTGTACGGCCTAATGGTGATATTTACCTTACAGAATCTCTTAATGTAGAAATGGAACATCTTGCGCAGCGCCTTTGGCGTGAATATACTTCAGACGATGTCAAAATTAGACAATTATTAAATAATTGTTTTACAGTTCCATCTGTAGCGGCTCATTTCGCTCAGGAGAAAAATTCATGGAAAACGACACGATCGGAATTCCTTGAAGATGTCAAGAAAAGCTGTATAGAATATGGGCACGGTGGATTATGGAACACCAAATACGATTACAACGATGTTATCTCGGTTGATATGGTAGCATGTTATCCTGGGAGTTTTCTTGGATATGGAAAATGTTCTAAATACTTTAAGAGATTCGGACATCCTACACATGACATGACCAGGGTTGCAATAAACGGACCCCTACCAGATTTTGACTTAACAGGATTTGCTCACGTAGAATCATTCGAGTTTAGAGAAGATCTCCATGCAATTACTTATGCTTGGTTCGGAAGACATTTTTCAGAGCGATGTTGGGTTCCGATAGTACTATTGCGATATATGCTTGATGCTGGATTTTTAATATCGTTGAGAGTAACTGAAGCGATTATATCGTATAGTTCACAGAAGCAAGTTTGGTTACCAGAACCGGACAGATTTAATATCGATGATACCAGGAAAAAATTCCCTGATATTGATGAAGATTATGTTATTAAAATAAATAAATGCAGGGACGAGTATGATGAAAAATTTGCAAAAGATCTCGGTAGAAAGATAATCGGTAAATTTACTCAAGGTGGTTCATACGATCATAAACGAACGTGTACAAGATTGATTATGGACGATGCTGAACTAGATTTTATAATCGCTGATACAACGGAGAAAAATACGTTTATAAACAGATGTAATGCTTATTTATCAGATGGAACGAAACTAGGTACCATTGTGAGCTATCTTGATGGCGAGTCACCGCAGTTTACTCATTTAAGATCTTCGATGTTAGCGTATGTTTCGATAAATCTATTATCGATGATAAATAAATTTCCTCGTTACGCTGTCAGAGTCGCTACGGATTCATTTTATGTACACAAAAAATATACAGATTTGTTAAAACCGCTACTTGGTAATGGTGAATGGGGAACATGGAGAATAAAACAGGAAAATATACTTAGTTATTCTGAATCTGCAGATGTTGAAATTGTGGAGACATATTACAAAAATAATAATCAAATATTAAAGTCATCTGCACCATCTGTGTACGATCCTGTATCTAGACATAAAACCGTTTATCTTAATGGGTGTGGAGGGTCAGGTAAAACAACTCGTACGATTAACTTATTTATAAATAATATCTCAGATATGATTGTTTTGACACCGACGCACAAACTTGCTAAAGAAATAAAGCAACGAGGAGTAAAATCGTGTACTTATCACAGTTTCTTTAGATGGTGTGGAGACACATGGACTCCTGAACGAATGGATGAGAAATATATACCTAAATATATTATATGGGACGAGATATGCACGGTGTCGTTAGAAACACTAAAAACATTTCTTGAATGGTTGTTCTTGAAGAATACTGCTGTGATTATGTGTGGCGATAATGGTCAACCACCACCCTTTGTTGGAGAGTCTCCATATGAATGGCTGAAGAATAACGTAGATTATTATGAAGAAATAAATGATGACCATAGAGCTATTGATGAACCGCTAAAGGAATTTAAAAAGTTAATCAGACTTCAGCCAGACAGAGTACAATGTGAGATAATGCGAGGAGTAATTCCAGAGACTTCTATGAATGAATTTTGGACTTTATGGAATCCCGCTGATTTAATAGTTTCAAGTAGAAAGATAGTTCGTGATGAACTACATGATAAATTATTTACGTTACATAAAGAAAAGTTTTCAGATCTACCGGTACCATTATGTTATCGCCCCTCAGATACTCGACGACAGAATATTGATGTTGAAATTCCTGGTGGTGGAATACATAATCTTGTCTTGAATGATATCGTGTTGGTTGTTGTTGATGTCGTTGAGAACGCGTTGAATATGGATAAATCGCCATGGACGTTAGGATACGCTATAACAATTCACTCGTCGCAGAGATTAACTATAACTGATACTAGAATCTGCATTGTAGATGATCGTATTGAATGGTCAAATTTAGTCTATCTCGCCGTATCTCGAGTCAGGAGAATATCGCAACTGCGTAGGGTTATTGTAGATTACGTAATAACTGAAGAAATCACTAACAATATCGATATCAATAAAAAATTAGTCAGCTATAAACAGTGTGACAAAAAAAATAATCGTGACTTTGATATTGATACTGAATTTATTATAAAACTAAAACAACAACAGAATAATCATTGCGCAAGTTGCAACTGTAATTTGTCATGGCAGCATTCAAATAATAATCCAAGACAATTTACCGTAGACAGAATTAATAGTGATCTTGGTCATACACGTGAAAATGTGATGCTGACCTGTCTTGAATGTAATCGTCGCCGGGGCGCTAATTTACATAAGTGAACGTGGTGGTAATTGTGTATCTGCAGGAATTATTTGCAATTGTTCACGTACAAATCCACGTTGAGGGGCTGTAGAATCTAGTCTGTATATTGGAGGTCTACCAGTGGATCTTACCACGCTAGAAATTTTATGTGTAGTCACGCTCCAGATAGGATCGGTTGCTCTTTTTTTAACCACCTTCAAGTTCGCCAGGTTCATATAAATATCTAACTGTAACATTACCTAATACTGGTTGAGAGAAAGATTCACGTCGTATTGGTATATATTTTTTTTGATCGCATTAGAAGGTTTCATGGAAGTTGCACGAGTAATTTCATTATTCAACGCAGCTATCACACTCGGTAATCTTGCAACCCATTCACGAGATCTATCTTTGAGGTCAGTAGATATTTCCCTTGCATATTGGTATCCAAATAACCGCTCAGCAAGTGTTCTATTAAATCGTTCAACGATTGCCTGATCACGATGAATTTCAGTATATCCTCGTCTGATTTTAACATTATGTTTCTTCATCAACGATGATACTACTCCAAGAAATTCTTTACCGGGATCAACCTGTAATAACCGTGGCCATCGTAGACCACCACGTTGATAAATGCGCTCAAACGCAGATGCAACTTCAGATGCTGTTTTGTTGATAATGGCTCCGCTTCTTTATATCTACTCGCAACATCAACGACAGTTAACGCGTATTTGTACGTGCGTGATTTTCGTCCACGTGTTTTAATGGTATCGTGTGGTAAAAACAAAATATCTGCTTGATGAACTTCATTAGGAACACTAACATCAAAATGCGCATACTGAATTCTTTTAGGTGGACTTAGGAAGATTTGCCATATTGCCTGTCGTGCTAACCATGATGCAGCGACATTACGTGAAACTTTTGCTGCTTCGGCGAGTTTACTAATCGCTGCCTTACCTCTCCAGAATCCTCTCGGGGAATAATAAACAGATTCCATTATGATAGTTATATAATTAATTACCAGCCCCTAACACTAGTTTACCTTTCATAGCAGTTTTTACTAGAAAACTAGCTAATTTTTCTCTGAGAGATTTATTAGGTATAGCATTTAACGCGTGAATCAATTTCACATCTGCGAGATGTCGGTGTTGCAAATCCTTACTTTTATACGCGACATCATGAACGTGACACGCTTGATCGATCTTATTTACTGGATACTCTCCTGGTTTTGGTTGATCTTGATCATCAAGTCGGATATCGAGACGAGTTCCAGGACCACAATAATTATATCCGGGTAAATGTTTCTCACCGGGATATTTAGCCCATGGAGTTCCTGGTAATTTTCCTAACGAAGCAGCGATATCTCCCCCACCTGTCTTTGTTGGAATAAACTTATATTTCTTGGTGCCACATTTCACACACTTGCCTGTAAGTGCTCGTCTTTTATTTTTTGTTGTTATTGTCGTTAATTCAGTAGTATCGGTAGGTGCTCTGCATCGAACACAATATAGAATCATATTATTTATTATATGGATATAATTGACTTTTCTGCGACACGAAAACAAGAACCAGTAAAGCACCATCCAGCGCTTCCGAATTCTATCAGAATGATTATAATAGGCCCATCTGGAAGTGGGAAGACGCAATTACTGCTTAATCTAATAATGCGATGGCTGAAGTGGGATAAATTGTATTTGATAGCGCCATCTGTAGATGATCAGCGATGTTACGAAGTACTTAAAGATTTTAATGAAAACGCAAAATCGTTACATGAAGACAATGTCATAGACTTTATTACTGATATTGATGAAGTGCCATCCGTAGATGATCTGGATGGATTCATTAATAATTTAGTAGTGTATGATGATGTTATGCTGGACAAACAATCCAATCCAGCTAGAATATTTTCACGAGGTAGACATAAAAACACAGACGTGATTTATGTTACCCAGAGATATACACAAATTCCAAAAGTAATCAGGGATAACTGTAACATTTTGGTTGTGTTCAACGGAGTAGATAATCATACGCTGCAAAATATTTATTATACTTGGTGTTCTGGGGACATGGACATGAACAAATTTAAAAATTTCTTTTCAAAAGCACAAGCTGCTCCCTTTGGTTTTGTAACGATAAATTTACATGATCCTAGGTCAAGATATCGTAACGGACTTGATACAATTTTTGGATAAAAACTATAGCAGCAGGGAGGGTGGACGACAAAAAATTAAGTGACCAGTACGTGAAAAAAATCAGAAAAAATATGGTCAATTAGAGAAGTTTTCATTATTAAGACAAAAACTTTTGTTTTACAGCCTTTCGTAGGAACCTTTAATTTCAAAATATAGGTCTCTACAATTAAGCCAAAAAGTTGTAGGGTTCACCCTCCCTGCTGCTAGAACTGATGTGCAACTGAATATGGCATAGTCTGCTGGATTGTCCAGGTAAAAAAGTGCAATGAGACATTGTTTAGTCTGAAATGGAATGTCCAGGTAAATAAACGTCTTTCTAGTTTGAATGCTCGCCAGGCTTGCATAAATATTCTTTCTTGCTGTTCAGAATAACATATTAATTCCCTGTGTCTGCAGCAATACTTTATTTCCCTAAAAATATTTTGCTTTAGACTACGGTCTGAACCATTAGTAAGACTGTAAAATTGTTTTGAGTCTAATGTAGAATCTGACAATAAACATTTGCATTACATTTTAATATTTCTCTCTGCTATTTAAAATTTGTTTCACAGAGTAACAGATAAGAACGATCCCGTGGCAACTTATTTGAACACCCCTCCGATAAATGTTACAACCGTGGTTTTAATTGAAGAGAATGTGTACAACTACTAAAATAAGTGCTACAATTGTGGTTTTAATTGAAGAGAATGTGTACAACTACTAAAATAAGTGCTACAATTGTGGTTTTAATTGAAGAGAATGTGTACAACTCCTACTAAAATAAGTGCTACAATAGGGTTTTGATTTATGAGAATGTATACGGAATCCCAGGGTGTAAGTATGTCGGAGTACTAGCACAGACGACCATGGAATGATATTTTTTAAAAATAGATTTAGTAACGAGATAAAATAAAGAACTACTGAGAAAATTTTGAAATAAAAATCATAGATAAATGAATTTCGAAAAAAAAAGAATTTATGTCATTTGTTTAAACGAATCTCAAAGAGGGCTTGAATGGTCTTAAAGATTATTGACAAAATAATATGTATGTAAATGAACCACATACCAGTGAGTACACCTGGTCTCTCTAGTTTGTTCATTCGTTCAAATATGATAGTGTGTTGGGCTGATTAGTCTGAATCCAGTTATTATGACGGAAGCACGGCGCCGTGGATATGGGTTGATATCGCTTCATATTGCAGTGCATGTGAAACTTTTGTACACCTAAATTCTCTGTAGATTATTTTTAATATGCCTACAGTTATTACCGGGGCATCTAACCTTTCGTTTCGATTTTTTGGGGGGGGGGGGGGCTTTGACTGAACTAAATTCAACCGGATAACTGAATTGATTGAGCGACATCCGGATTAACACACAATGCAAGTTAAAATAGATTAGGTGTTTTATCATAGCCGTTAACGGATTACGACATATTTATAACGACAAAGAATCGAATAAGTGGTGGAATCATCATAAAATCATACGGATATGATGAAACAATTAAGTAATACCACATCGACAAGCTGAAAGAATTAACGAATACCACCTCGACATGGTGACAAATGAGCAAATATAAACTCGACAAAGAAGGTAAAGTAATACATGATGGTGATTACGAAAGGTCTTTCATTTATGTACCTGAGCACTAGCAACTTCTATGTGTGGGTTGTGAGCCAAAATATCCTAGTAAAAACAACACCCACAACCACCCCACCCACCCCAAAACGAAAAAAATCTAAAACAAATGACAACAAAGACATGTGCAAATGATGAACAAATTAGGTATCTGTACGATTTGTTGCTGTTTGTTTCGCCAGCACTTTTAACACATTATTACTATATCATGTTGTGGAAATGGGTGCTAAGTGACTTTCCCAATCAAGGCAGCCGACTCAGGCTGGTCTGGTTGGGTATCGAAGCTGATAGTGAAGTAAATTCTGTTAGTAATACCAGATGGCTTTGAAAATGGTTGTGTTTCAGAAGTAGATTTGGAAACTCTGTTTCAAGGAATACCGGTTAGCTCTAGAGAAATTCTAGGAGAAAATGATTTGTCAGAGTTGCAGAGATGATTCATGGTTAAAAGGATAGAAAACCAAAAGGACCAGAAACTTTTATGTACATTACAAACAAAGAGAAATACATTATTCAGTATAAAACAATCTAAAGAACTGCATAAAGTTGAGTTTAACCCTGAGAAATGATGCCTAGAATTACCAAGTTGTCTGAACAGCTATCGTGGATAAAATCTTTAATTTAACCGAATACTTTTTTAAAGCAGACAGCAATAAATAACTTAGAAAAACATCTTTTCAAACTATTGAAGAAAACGATGCATTCGGTAAATAGGCGAAACATCTCAGGAATAGAGCAACAGTAAAACTATGCACAGATGAAAATTATTTTGTGAAATGTCGGGAAGATATATCATTTGCAAGGAGAAAAATTATCGAAGAAAACATGGTAATAGTTTAAAAAGCACGAAAATCGAACGAACAAAACTAATTTACGGGGGATTAACAGAGTTAGTTTATTAAAGTGGTTGATTCTGCTAGAACCTGTTGAAAAGTAATGAAGATATTAGTATTAACCTGTTCAGTACTTACACTGATTATGTATACATTCATAATGAGACAGAAAACGTTAACAATGACCTGAGAAATAGCATTCTAGGTCTATGACACTCCTGACTATCTCGAGGACAACACATATGATTTAACACAAATATAAAGGAAAGTTCCTGGACCTTTCAAAGATTAGTTGAATGGTATTATATTTACAGAGTTCTGTGGGTAAAGGTTAAAAATGTATTCATCAAAGACTAGTAGAAAGTTTGTAAATGAATATAAGTGTGCGTTACTAAAAATTAAAGGTCGTTATATACAAAGATTGCTTATTCCATCGCAAGGAAAATTACAAGGGAATTAATTGAATTTCATTGAACTCTGCCATTGTTCTCTGTAATTATTGTACTTGTCAAGTCTAATTTCTTCTTCATCAGATCGATTAGAACCTAATAAAGTCAACATATAGTTGATTCCTGTCAACTATTAGCTTCTACTCCTCCCATGATTATTCCGGCTGCTGTGTTCAATTTAGTATTTGAAAATAATACATTCTGATACTGACAGAGTTTTAAGTTTCATTTTTATGTTCGCTATCTTCAATTCATTTGAAAGGAAATTTGGAAAGATGGCTCAAGATAAATTTTAAATGCAGCTCTCCATGTATCACGTTCTTGAGACACACGGGTAGTCTTTAGTTTGGTGTCCAGTGTTCTTGGCCATGTCATGGCTGGTCATCCTCTCCTGTGTTTGCGTTGAGGGCTCCAGTCCAAGACATAGTGAGCGAACTTGGGCTGGTCTCTCATTAGGGTATGTCCAATCCATTCGCATGTACGTTTCTTAATGGTGTCGGATGTACAGAAACATACCCCTGTCCTGTGATTCAAGTTAATAAAGTAATTAAAGAGCCAAGTTAACATAGCAAATGAATATAGCGAGAGGAAGGAGTACTATGCTGAAACTAAATTATATAAAACCAATTAAACGCATTTTATAAGAACATTTTAAAATTTGTCCATTATGACTCAATGAAATGATACATATCACAATGTTGTATGATATATTGGTAGAATCATTTAAAATGGGCAGTGTCGATGGCGTCAACTGGTTTGTAGACTTCCAACTGGCATTTAATAGATACAAATGTAACAGAATTATTCACATCGGTATACAAATTTCATGTTTATTTTTAGGCGCAAAAATTACCATTTGAATGTAAAATCCTTAACGAGATGATACATTTAATGTAAAATCCTCAACCTGATGATACATTGAATCTAAAATCCTTAACCTGATGATACAGTGAATCTAAAAACCTTAACATGATGATTCATTGAATCTAAATACCTTAACTTGATGATATACTGAATAAAAACCTGAACCTGATGATACATTGAATCTAAAAGAATTAACTTGACGATACATTGAATCTAAAAACTTTGACCTTGACTTGATGATACACTGAATCTAAAAACCTTAATCTGATGGTACACTGAGTTTAAAACTTTAAACTGATGATACATTAAAATCAAACTACAATAGCCTACATATAAAACAGTTTAATTCAGTCTGCAACAATTTAAATATTTTAGCAAGGCATGACTGGAGAAAGTTCAAGAGAAGAAAAAATATTATTGTTAGATCAAATGGCCAGAAGAATATTAATCTGTACACCAATGTTTTGGGAATCCTACAATGCTGTTGTGTTAGCTCATTATGACACACATGGAAAAAATTATGATACAATTTCAACAATATATAACAGACTTCAGAGTGAAATTAGACTATTGCATTGATAATGAAGAGTTATTTCTTACAGAGAGACATGGTTATGAAAATGAGTAGTAACTTTGGATACAACAGAAATTAGCAGAAATTCAAAGGCTGATTTAAGTTTAAACCCTACCAGATAAAAAGGACTGATCTGCAAAGGCTGTGAAATAAACAATCACTACAGTGATAGCAATGTTGTATGAGCTGTACGATTTACTTTTTGAAATAGGTTACAAAACTTTCTTTATCTCCTGTGATCCACAGTTCAAGTTCCAAACTACCAAAACAAGTCATATGATATGATCAGCTGGAGAAGAAACAGTTTGGCTAGCACTCTTACATAATTTTTCAGACTACCAATAATACCGAGAATTGCCACTGCTTCTTTATTCACTAACTAAAAAAGATAATTGGCTGTATTTTTCAAGCCATTTATATGTTACTTTTGGGGGGTTGTCATAAATGATTCATTGTGAGTAGGGTGAGTAGGAGATTGAGTTGGGGACGGTGGAGTTGAAAGAGGTGGAGTGGAAGGAAATGGAACACGGAGTGAAAAAACAACATTTGTATCAAGTTTTCCACGACACAGCATATGTTGATATAATTATTGCTGTCACTGTAGCTGTATCAGCAGTTGAAAACTCATTCTAAACTATTGTTTCAGCCTTTGTATTAAAGGTACCTTTTTCAGACTTTTGAATGGTTTTGTCAATGTTTCCTCTGAAAACTCTCTCAAGCTATACTAGAAGTGTTTTCAACACTTTTAAACTGTTCTTGCAATTTAAATTTAACCTTTTTGCTTGAACATCTTTCTTTGTTGATGTTTTCTTCTTTTTTTTTTACATGTGCTCAGTTTTTTTTAAAATATATTCCTTCACTATCAGATTTTATAGATCCTATGTTAGAATTGTTAACTTTGACAACAGCAAACCAACAAGTTTAAAAAATGTGTCAGCGAGTTAATATTTTGAGACCTTTTAGTCAAGGTAATTGTCAGAAATCAATGTTTTCAGTTTCTGTCACACCTTCTTTTCCGATTTGTAAATTTACGGCCATTTGATATATAAATATGAAACTTGATATTCTTTTGTGTTATCTCTAGAAAGTGTGCCCATATTTTTCACATCTCTTCAAGATCAATGTCACAAATTCAGTTTTCAACCATATTTTCCACTGCAGTTGTTTTCATTGTTCTGTGAAATGAAAGCTTTTGGCGAAAATATATGAAATCTTGTAAACATTTTTATAATCACTTAAAGGTGGGTCGCATGCTGTATTTTAGAGTGTAGCGTTCCACATTTAAGGCCAATGTCATAGGTTAATGGCTTAAGTTTTTATTCACCTGGCTGATAAACAGCTCACTTTTTTCAGTATTAGTGCTATTATTTATTATACGGTATGCAGGGACTAACGTTAACTCAACACCTAACATATGTAATCAGGCTTTTCATTAGAACCTCAGTGCACAGCTAAATGGCTTATCTCTTAATATTTCCGTTTAAGTATCTTCACTCCCTTCCACGATCACAAATAAATACATCTATGTAATACATTCACTGTCTTTCACCATGGCAAATAAATACATCAATGTAATGAAAGTTAGATATTGATTGGAAAATAAATGAACACTGGTATGTTTCACATCATTTGGCAAGAAGAAACTGGGCAAGTCTACTATATGCCAAGATTACATCGATTTAGAATCATTTACCTTCCAAAAGTGTTGTCTTTCAGTCTTTGAGTAACACAGTGGGATTTTATTTGATCATTTTTACTTTGATAATAAAGATGATTTTAGTGAGAAAAGAGACCATTTCCTTACTCCAACTGCTGCATCTCTGTTGACTTTCGGTCAAACCCCTGGACAGTTGCTGCAAATAACTCAGTCGGCCAGTAAATAGTTTTAACATCGTGTGTGTGTGGTACTTAATACAATTCTGGCATGGTATTTGAGTCCAGGTGTTAGCACATGACAGAACATGGGGTTGCATATTCCTCATTGAATTCCACAAATTTCTGTGGTTTCACTTATTTCAATGCCACCATGTATGGGTCCTAGTGTACCTAATGTCAGCTGCAGAAATACTAATTAAACAGCACTGATGGACAATGCAAAATTTACTGAAAAGATCCGCTGGTGTATCTCGGTAAAATGATGAAACCAACACAAAATTCTCGTCACAAGAGGGAAACAATGGCATCAACTTTAAGACTACGTGCTAACTTTGCTTGTTTCTTTGTATTTTTAGTTTTGTTTTAATTTTTTTTTTCTGTCAATCATATGTGCCTGTTTTGCACTTATTTTGTCTTTCTTTATGAACATTATATACCTTCATCCAGAAGTTGCCGATAAAAACGTACAATCTTTTTACTTTTCTTGTTTCTTCCAGCTTCAACACACGTTTACAAACAAGTATATCCACATGTGTACATCACAAACGAGTCAAGTGGACAAAAACAACATGATGGTAAACTTGTATATTAGAGATAGTAAACTTGTATAGTATATGCCAGCGGTTCCCAACCTGTCGGCCGCGGACCCTCGGGGGTACTGCTGGGTTTTTATTGTTGTTACATGCTTTGAACACATTAGAAACTATGGTAAATTTTTATACCATGGGGAAAAAATCTTACATGTTCTTAAGATGCTATAAATGGTGTATCCAGAACTATCGGATAAGCATAACGTGTACATATATTTTTGATGGCTGACCATGTTTATGTGACGACATTTGCCTATGTAAAATGTATCATGGCAGACATATTTACAGACAGACGATTGTTGAATGATTTCAGTCATAATAGATAAGTACTTATTTGTGATGGGTTTTTGGTTGGGGGGGGAGGAGACGTTTCTGGACAATAAAAACTATAATAAGTACAAATTATTTAAAAAGTTTTGAAGAGTTATATAATATAGACAAGTAAATTTGATCAAATACCATTATCTTATTTGGAATCTGCCTCTCGAAGGGCCTTTTTGATTCAGTGTGAGTTGATAATTTAATGGCCACATCTACTGTTTCTGATTTCATTCCCCCATTTCTGTTTGCAGATTATGCTACAAGAATATAACGCCAAAAATGCACAGTTCCGAATTCTTCCGCAGTACAAGGTCAAATCGGAAGGCGAAGTGGTAAGCATTTTGCCTTAGGTTTTCTTTGTTTTAGTTCCCAAAACAACTGTTTACTACTACTGAATCCATTCATAACCATTTTATTGTTAACTGAAACGCTGAAAATCACAGTGAATAGTTCTATTAAAGTAAGGAAAATGTAAGACCAATCAAGAAAATTAAGATTAATTAAAACTTGAGACCATTTTACACCAACTGCTTAAAGCAAAAGCCATGCCAAGTGCATTATCATCCCAAATCTATACTCTGGAATGTGATGACTGGTTATAAAGTATGATATGAATTTCTTCGCCTCCGCGGCAATATATTTCCTAAGATGGTACCTTAATTTATATGTTTATAGGTGCAAATCTATGACCAGATTGTGTTTGAGAGCATCAAATCTCCGGGCCATTTCTTTCAC
The DNA here is from genome assembly GCA_016617855.1 of Megalonaias nervosa. Classification (NCBI taxonomy): domain Eukaryota; kingdom Metazoa; phylum Mollusca; class Bivalvia; order Unionida; family Unionidae; genus Megalonaias; species Megalonaias nervosa. Next base: position 70,398 of record JAECUM010005096.1, on the reverse strand, counting down.
GCAAGTGCTCCCTTCCAAATAGATCACATGACCTTTGGGTGAGTTATCAACCCTTAGTATCAACATATTCGTTACACCTTTCATTCCGTTTGTCTGTATGTCTGTCTCCTTCCTTCTTTCGTTTAACTTCTTTAACTGCTGTGAAATAATAACATTTATTAACAGAAAGTCATAACATCCCGTCAGAGTATTTCCCATGCACCTCCACACACTTTCTCAGAATGAGTATGCCATTATTGAATGCCACTTGGCATTCACTTTTTGGTATGTTGTTCCTTCACTGGAAAATTGCACGTCCAACCGCACGATGGCTTTCGAATCATCTGCCTCTCAGCAAATCTTTGATAACGGGATCAGCTATTAAAAGCTTAGCTAAATCAGGGCTGTATTGAGGATGTGACAAAGTTTGGATGATGTGCACCTTTAGGAAGTCTGTCATAACGGCGGATTTATGCGCTGGTGCTTTGTCATGGAGTTAGCAGATACCTTGGGTACCGGCGGATGGACAAGTGTATTAGCAGTGTTCCACATGTTTTGGCCAAATATTCAGACTGATAATAACGTCCTATGACACTAGCAGAGACAGGCATAGGTACTTGGATGACCAGGCTTTTTGAATTGAAAAATAATCCGTATAAAATTCACTTGACAGTCCAATTACGTCAAAATGATATGTGGTCTCTGCTCATTTTCTCATATCCAATCCATATTATTTTCATTTGAGTTGGGTTCACACGTAAATCTATGTTTCATCACGTGTGACGATCTCATTTATATGTTTCTAGTTACTCTTTCATATTTGGCGAGTAGCTTTTTTGTATCAAAGTATCAACCTAAATCTGTTTTTGATCAGCCCTCAAAAAAAGCGGGACGGACCTTGCACAAACCTGGATGGGATTTATATGATTCTTCAATATATTAAAAATTGCTGACAAATTAAATAATGCATGTGATAATAAAATTATCTTCTGTGTATCGAGCTACTTCATCAAATGGTCCCTCCACAGTACCTACTTCCTGTTCATCGAAAGCAGACAATGATCTGCCGGAACTTGGGTCATCTTTCATGGATTTGCAACCATCTCTAACATGATGAAGCCACTTCAAAACTGCATTATATGACAGGCAATTATATTTGTAAACTTTATCCAAGTCAGACTTGATATATGGGAGTGTACCCTAAGAGCACCCAGATTTTACATTATGCTTTTTGCTCAGTAGCAGATTTGTTCTACTCCTCCATACTTTTTTACTTCGCTGTCATTTACCTGCGTTTCATCATACGCATATATCTGCAGGTGTCCGGCGTGCTGCTTGTGCAACTGCAGATCATTTTAAAGAACGATATTGTTTCTGTCGATCAGTATTAAATTTATTGACATATTTAAAGAAACAACAAATAAAATCAAATATTCATAACTTTTCAAATATCCATCATATGTTGCAAACTCACGTTATAGCGACCACGATTCATCTAACAAATTGTTCGTCTGTTCAACAATCAACAACTTGTACTTAAGTCTTTTAGAATTGACCGAGCCTACTTTCTAATTACAATGGTTGATTGTCATCTGATTTCATTGACAGACCCGATGTGAAGGGTCACAAGGTCGAAGCATACATTGTAGGCATGGTTACATGGACTGGATGTAAAGATTCATTTATTTATTCATTTATTTGTTTATTTCAACACAGGTCGGAGGTAAATTTGGGAGTGGAGAGGTCGGGTTTCACTCTGGTCAGGTTTCAAAAAGAAAGTCTGGAGCCTGATATATATGTTAGGGTAAGTGTCTACACAAACTTGTAAAAAGCCTGACATGTGACATGATGGATGATTTACAGTGACATCCAGGGATAAAATGTTAATGCCTAACATAGTTTGTACTCAGTATATATTGAAATAATGGTACTATATTGATTAAAAGAAAGAAATTCAAGTGTTGAATTTTTCGGACTCCAGCCCTGCTACAGCAGTGGCCCTTGTAATTGCAGTAGGTTATGTCTGACATTCGGAGTACTTTGAAGGGCCGAATAGTGGGTAGGTACACACACACAAGCATAGTCACTTGTCACTTGAAATTTTACCATCGTGTTTTTTCTTGGGTATTATGCACGCTTTGAGTAAAATAGACACGTAGACTTTTGTATTGATGTCCTTCGGAAGAAAGTCTGGGCCCTTTTGAAATTTTGGACCACGCCCCCCCCCTCCCCGACCTGATCCGGCTTTGCTTTGGACGACGTGTTTGAAATATTTATGTGTGTTACTGAAAACATTTATCAACCAATGAAATACATTGCAACTTACTGTCATAGATGTTCAGTCCACTAGCAGGTGGGTTTGAATTGCGCAGGTGTGATACGTTGCTGATTTCAGCTGGCTGTCACAAGCAGATTTCACTGTCTCTTTCCCGATTAAACAAGAAAAAAGTAATTCGAACCTAAAGCTGACACTTAATACATAAGTATAAATCTGCTTATTATGAAAAATATTGTATCTAATATTCATAATATCAATAAACTGTAACAAAAAACCCACGAAAAACAGATTTTGGAATCCTTTTTTTTTCACAAACCGCGTTGTTCATGATTGGAAGTTTACACATTACTTGGATCCAAGACGAAAGTTTAGTAGTCTTTAAATGGAAGATGAGGGCAGACCTTTATTGTGTCTGCAAATCAACCAGGTAAACCAGGTATCAATAATAATATAGTACATTTTATTTCAAGACATTTTGTCATTGAATTATGGGTGATTGTAAATGTATAACTATTAAAACCATCAACAAAAGTTAATTACCTTGACTTGTTTCCTTTCTCTGTCATGTTGAAGGCCAAACTTTTATCTCCTGTATTCAATATACCGTATATTCTCAAAAATGAACACCCTTCCATTTTAAAAAACTGAAAATATAAAAGATGCAGTGTAGGAGCTATACTCTTCAATACCCGTCTGTTTAAGATCCATGCATGATTACAACAAAATGCCGCAGCAGTCTCAGTTGATCACAGTGTTACAATGTATATATCAATATTAAACACGACGCAATAGCTAGGCGGCAAGTTCAAAGACTTGCCAGGCACACTAAAATCAGCTGCTGAGTGGGAAAATGTCTTGATCAAGTGATCATTTTAACTGTCCTCATATACAATGACTGAATTCATTGGCAGAAAGATCCCCATATACTTGCATGATCATTATAAGAGTACATCAAAAGAACAACTTGAGCTGTCATTATTGTGCTCTAATAAACGCCCCCTTCCTTTTTTTTTTGCAAATGTAACACCCCGGGAGTGTTAATTAGAGAATATATGGTATGTTATATCGGATCTAGCATCAAATTTTGTTGAGTTGAAAAGTCTGCAGTCTTCATATAACAATGAAGTTTTGGGGGTTGGGGGTTGGGGGGTTTGCGGTACTGAATATATACACTTAAATACTGTTCCTGTTCATGAAGATTAGTTAAATATACTCTGAGCTTTAATTTCTGTGGAAATCATGGTGCATATGCATGATTTACCAGTTAAAACCATTTTGTCCCCATGTACTATTAATAAGACTTGTCACTTTTTTTACTGACAGATGCAAAGTTTTATTTTTTATGACTGTTTGTCCCCCATATGATGAGAGGTCACCTGTTTTATCAGGCAACCTTCTACTGCAGAAGGGATAACGTTGTATGAGGGAGACCACTGTGTATCCTTCAAATTACATTATATTTTAATTCAGAGACAACATCTCTGAAATCCTCTTAAAAGACTGACAAAGAGTGATAAACTCCTATGAAAAAGGGTATATTCTTGTTATTGACTTTTATTGTGATTGCTATTTTTCAGGGTGGCAGTGTGATTCGTCTTTTTCACAAAGAACTTGAAGCATACATGGTGGCAGAGGGCTTGTGTGATGAAGAGGTCACTGAAGACGGTAGGAGCACAATTTATTTTGTTTTATTATTTTATTTATTTTATTTATCATCCATTTTTGTAGCAAGATGATTACAACAGATTTGGAAAAATATTGCTACAAATTCTTAATTTCAAGGATTGCTTATGAGAGACTTTGGAAACCTTTCAAGTCTACTACACAGTATTGTATAAATTCTACACGAGGAATATATATATATATATATATATATATATATATATATATATATATATATATATATATATATATATATATATAGGCAAGTTGAATTCTAAAGAAAAACTGTTTTTAAGTTAAACTTGTATCAGCGTAGTTTTAAACTTTAATAAAATAACATTTGTTGTAAATTATTAATTGATGTATTTGCCAATAGTTTCTTTCAATTCACTTATTTTACTTTATTCTGAAAACAATATACTTAATGCGAGTTGACATGGAAAAAAAGTGTCTCTTCTGTAAAGATCGTCTGTTACGAGTCTTTGCTCTTAAAATAAGTAGCAGAAAAGAATGAAGACAACAAGCTTTGTAAAATTTAACAAATAATTTATTTCCCTAGAATACCAAGTAAAAAATTAAGAAAAAAAAAAAGAACTTACGGTTTTACGAAGTAAATCCAAAAATAATCCAAGAATTAAAAAATAGAAGTCCTAGTAATAAAATGTCCTGAATGAAACTGAGTTCCAGTCCCGATGAAAACCAAAATGGAAGGCGATGACGTCTGTTGTGGTCAGCGAAGTGCAGCAGTGTCAACAGTCTCTTGTTGAATCACAGAAAATATGATTCTAGTTTTGAATTCAGTATAACTTCCAATAAATGTCTTTATCCAAGAATTTTGTAGGAGCACTTATGTATTTCCAGGGAAAAGAATCACTTGAATTCGATAATTTGAAAAAAAAATAAAATAAAAATTCAACCCAAACTGGTCACAACATAATAATAACTTAATGTGTCAATTGTTTGGAACCCAACTGACAAACTTCTATCAAAAGCAACAGTTATACGATAACTAAGACGCAAAACAGATTCCCAGACGAGAGTCAAAAGTTCATTGTTCTGGAAAAAATAGAAGTTTGTTATGATATTTGTCACGTAATCCAGGTATTACCTTGATTCGACTTAACAATTCTTACTATCAGAAAGATAAAAATAAAAATTTGTTTAGCCAAACTGTCACTGATTTTGGAACGAGGTCAAGAAATAGATACAATGTTAGTTGTTTACGTCAATGAAATAAAAAAATTAAAAAAATCAGTCAGGTCAAACAGAACTGAACTCAATGTTACATTACAATAGCATGTAATGGAATTTAAAAAATTAAAACTAACAAACAAATAATTAAATTAAAGATACATAACACATAATATGTCCTTACTGGTCAATTAATCTAACTGCAATGAGTATAGATCCTTATCTGCCACTGCATAATGTACCGGCAGATCAGGGTCTATGCTCTTTGCTATATTGATTACTCCTAACAAAATGCATGAGACCCAGATCTACTGGCACATTATGTGATAGCAGACGTGCAGGTCTCGAAATTATTTTTTTTCCCACTAACCCATAGGATCACCAAAACAAAGCTTCTACTGATTCTGCCTTAATTTCACTGATTCTATTAAAATCAAACAGAGGCCAGTTCAGTTTCTAATTTAACATTTTTTAGTTATTAACATCAGCTCGTCAGGAATCAGGCCACAATTAATAGTTCCGGTTCAGTACCCACGAATGTAGTCTCAGTCTATTTTTAGAGCATTTTTTACCTGTCTCCTTTTGGTGGTGATACAAGATTTAGATTTAGGTATTCTTGGTATGGATTTAATGGCAATTGTTTATTCTTTATTCGTGGATAACTCCGTCCATAACACCTGGCTAATTCCGGCTACAGGAGGATAATTCTGATCAACGTGTAGGTAATTTCGACACACTGGCAGTTCCTACCAATGGGTAATCCCGAGCATCCATTTAAATAATAATCCACATACCTTCAATTCCATTATTTAATTAGATTCCGAGTAATGTCTTATAATTGCAATAATTTCTGCAGTTATACAAGACAGTTACATATGTATATTTTCTATACTTATACACAGCCCATGGTAGCAAAGACAGTGTATATCAGCTACCCCTCCCCAAAGCTAGACTTATGCGTATTTAATATATTATGTAAGGTAACATTTTTTTGGGGTTATTAAATAAATAAACAGTAATAAGAAGAAAAGATAGCTTTGTTTTTTTCAACAGAAAAATAGGCGCCTATCATCAGTGGCAGTTTTGGGCCATTTGATATACAAGGTGTACGTACTTCTGTCTGTCTTATGGTTTCGTTTTGTCATACTAATATATTTTAACTGTACTTCTCCTTTTTAATTTTGTGTGCATTTATGTTGTGTTGCTATATGTCATATGGTGTTAAAGGCAATGTAATAATCATTATTGTTATTATTATAACCTTCGAAATAGAACTCATTTTCAGTATATTTTGGCTACTAATTATTCCGGCGTGAAATATTAGCAAATTGGGCACAATGTGATGGATACCAACGATCAATGTTTTCCTTGCAAAGACTAGCATCCTCATAATGGGAGTCTTATAGTCTTCGTATGTTTCATTTTGTTTTTACCCTGCCCCCTTCCAAGTTTTCCTTCTTCGTCAATACATACCCAAAAGGCCTAAAAAAATATTTGCACGCAATCGCGAGACAGCTGTTTGAATGATCCGGAAACTAATTAGCTATTTATGGCACCGAAGTGGCATTATTTAGCATATTTCTTAGTACCAAAGTTTAGGAAAGAAACTCCAACGAACATACTGGTAGCACTAAAGTTTAATAGACAGCACAAAAGAACATGTCAAAAGAAAATTTATTAAAACAAGCAATAAATTTCATTGAAATTGAGCTAATTCTGAATATATTTTTTCATTATGCTACTCCTAATATTTCTCCTTCCTTTAGAATCCTGCTTTGATTTTGGAGTATTTATTTAGCATCGTTGTCTTTTTTAGCCTCTCATTTGTTTTTCTTTTCCTATTTCTTTCTTCGCTGCTCTCTTTTCTTTTAGAATGAGAGCCATTTTCTTTTCATTGATTATTTCATCACTCGTCTAAAGGCGACGTGATGTGATGACATGTTTCGACTTTGGCCTTTGTGTTCCGTCTGCAATGGCAGGACCAAAAATATTGTCTAATTCGGGATTCCAAGATACACCGACATCAAAATCTGCACTCTCGTCGTCATTACTCATTGATTACAATGAAATATGTGGCATTTCTATCTCTTTCTTATACCCGTCTACAAGCAATGGTGTTCCATTTGCCAAATGGATGAGCAGTGTGCTGACATCAAGCTCGTCATGGGTTGCACTAGCCAAAAGTACGTCTGAGCCATTGATGTATGGAGAATGCTGAAGGTTTTCCACTGCCTCGCTGGGTACCTCTACTAAAAATAAGTCCTTCATGCGGTGTTGTTTCGGCATCATTGGAATCCTGAAATGTCGTTGAGGCTGATGGGACTTTTGTGACAGAGATTGTGTTACATGCATTAAATGGAGAAGCTACAGGGTCTGAAGCTCTTGAATTTGGTGGTATGTTACCGAGACTACTGATTGATGATGCTGTTGAAAGGACAGGCTCAGGCTGAGGCCTATCACATGGTGCTGATGGCAAGAAAGCAGACTCTGGTATAGCTGCCCTGTTGATTGGGAATAGACCAGTTCCTTTGACGCCATTTATTATGTTGCTGGATGTGAATGCGTCTTGCCATGCCAGACGGAATCATCTTGGCCATGTGGCCTTATTGATAAGTAATCAAGGATTTTCAGTCGGGAACTCCGTGCATACCCTGTTGTAGGCTTTACTGAAAGGTCCGAGGACACTTCTATCTAAGGGCTGTAGTGGTGTGCGGCGGTAATGCTAAAATATGGATATTCTAATTTCTTGTGCCACTTCTAGCAATCCAATGACTTCATGCGACCCATGAGAATCGAGGATCAAAAACTGTGGTCGCTCAAGACCACAATTCTTCAAGAAAACGCCCCTAAACCATTCTTCACCTAAAATATCACACATCCAAGCTTTCTCCTGGTAGGTCCATGCTGTACCAGATGGGGCATCCATGCAGATAAATGACTACAAACACTTCTTTGTCTTCCCTCTGGCAATGCACATAGGGGGCATTGCTGTTCCTGCTGCACTGACACAGGCGAGGTTTGTAACATTTCTCTAGAGTTAGATGTTCTACCAATCATACTTCTGGGCTCTTTTCTGGCACACTGAGTTCTTGGAGTGTGTTCAAACTGTTTGCCTGCCTCATCACAATTCCAAATTAAATGAGGACTGCCATGTAGATTTAAGTTTGTTACTATTTCTTGAAGATCTTGGAAGAAATTATCAACAACTGTGGGGTTCATTATTCTGGCACGTGAGGTTGACAACTACCCAGGTTTCCTAAGTGCCAATTCAGGATGTCGAGACTTTAAATGTTTCCACCAGTCTTCTCCTGGTATTCCGTTTTTAAATGGTGAACTAATTTTCTTTCTTTTGCATAAAGTGTCGATTTTCATCAACAGCTGATTCTTGGTAATCCCAAATCCTTTCGAATATGCTTCCAGTGACTTTGCAACAATGCCTTCTTCAACCTTTGCTGGTATAATCTGAGGTCGTCCTGGTTTGGACCCTGAAAGGCAACGACCTGTTACATGGTCCACTAAGGTCGTTTTGGGGATTCCATATTTCAAGCTGGCTTTCCTATAGCTCAACTCGGCTCCTATTGCTGATACAATTGCTTCTAAATCTTTATATGTATACTGCATAATCTTTTTCTTCATCTGGTTTGTCGTTGGAATCCTGCAAGAGTTTATGCTTATAAATAGATAAACAAAGACCCATATATATATATATATATATATATATATATATATATATATATATATATATATGCATACATGCAGGCATACAGAACAAATAGATGGAAGCTGTTTGGATGGGTAGATGGATGGATGGAATTATAATCATAGGAACATAAACTTTATTAATTTTGAATATTTGGGAAGAAAGTTTCAATAATATGAACCCAGTCTGATACACCATAAAAACAGCAGCCACATCTTAATACTTTTGTGTATCAATAAATCTGTTACAAATCTAATCATCAAGCTATTATTTCATTGACCAATGTTTATTGATTGGTCTGAGTGTCAGTTTATTAATGTATGCATAAAACTAGGCCTAGATACTACAAAATAAAGAGCCTAAAAGGTTTTATCATATGCAAGACTGGTCGGAATAACCCCTGGCACAAAAAAATTATCATGGGTATTTCCGACCATTTTATTTCTTTGTTGATATTGGAAAAATATGATGAATTGGGCATATTGTTAAGTTTAGATTGCAAAGATAAAACTCTCTGTGTGAAGAAAAATCAATGATGTACATTTATAAAAGGATAATACAAACCTGGCTTGCGAATTGTGCAGACCTAAATCTTCCTTGCTGAAACTTGAAACTTCCCGCTTGAAACACTTTACCGGAATAGCACACGACATATCTTTGCATTAGCACCATCTCGCGATATGTGGGGCCATTAGGGTAATCACTCCAAGTTACCCATATCCTTTTCTTTTTTGGTATATGTTAATATGCATCGAATATTTACTTCATGTACGTTTTATATTAAGATGATGAAAATGGACGGAATTATCCCGGTGGTCTGAATTACACCTGGATACCCCTAGTGTATTTCGCTAGGATTCGCGAACGAAGTACCCCATGCACTCAGTGCTGGAAGTGCACAACGTCACAGCTTTTCCTGGGTCATACTTTCGCATTCTGTTTTAATTTTCCAGCATTTCTGGTCCTTTCTTAGTCTTTTATCTTGATCATATTTGCGATCGCACTCTCTTGTCATAATCTAAAGTCTGAATATACCTCCACGTTGATTTGTACCCGCCCCCCAATTTCAATAATGGTGATCTTTAATGGATAAAAAGTGCACAGAACTTAGTCAATTCATTCATTGATTTATAATTTCTGATCTGAATTTGATCAGAGTGGCCCTAACCTGGCATTCTCTGCGCCTGTCATGATTAACGGACTTTCCATACTAACACGGCGTCATGTTGCGTACAGTATGGGCAAGTTGATTTCTTCAGACAAGATTGTGACGTAGTTCATCCTATTCGGTAACTACCGGATAATTGCGTAAATTACCATAATATTGAGAATTTAGAGTTATAGCCTTTGCATAAATATACATAGAAATTACACTGCTTGTTAGATCCACGTGAAAGACAAATTTGTAATTGTCATTCTTTTTCTTTGCTTGATTTGACATTGTAAATATTGGAAGCAGACGACATAGTATTTTCCTTCTACGTACATACATGTATAGCCATGCTAACACCCCTTTTTTGAAAATGGACTTGTCCAGGAACTGGAAATGACTGCCAAACAGGTCATTTTTTACAATGAAAACTTCCGTTTGGAATGAAATGTGCAGACGATTATGGTGTTAGAGTCCCACCAGAGCATAATCATAATCAGGTTTGAAATTATAAATCAATAAATTATCTAAGTTCTGTGCATTTTTATCTCATTTATGCTTTTCTTCTTTTAAATCAGTTGGTGTTAAAGCTGTAACGATTAATTGGCCATACTCAAAATCGGGCCGATTATTGGAACAATCAGTATAATCGGTATCGGCAGAAATAATCAGTGGCGATGTAAACAAATTTCCAAAATATAAATTTAATCATAACATTCATCTTGACACGGCTTGAATTTTAAATCAGAATTAAATAGTGGAAATTAAGGAATAACCATTTGATTTGGGGGTTAATTGAAAGACAATATATTCTTAAAAGTAAATACTTTTTAACACACTTGCTTTAAACTACAGCTGATTGTCTGCACACAACAAATCATCAATACCATTCATGCACTCATCCCAAACACAGCAGCCAACCAGCCAATGAGGCCTCGTGTGGCTGTTGAACTTCCAGCATACACATTAGCAGATAGCTAGGCAGATTAGATAGCTAGCGAAATTTCCAACTGCTACGAAACTATGACTCACTATAGTTAATCTGTTCTTTAGCCAGTCCTGCAATGCTGCTAATCAATGAATAGCGGTCGCAAGCTGAAGGAGCTGAACGCTGACATACAGATATCATGCAGCATTGATATTAGCATGCCAATGCCAGCGACGTTACCCCTGGATACCCCAGCTGATGAGCTGCTTCAGCGCGTGACTCGCAGCGTGGTGTGTGCATCCATCCAGCCACGTGGACAACTTTGTAGTAACATATATGATTTAAAACATTATTTCAAGAGCGCAAATCGATTGGATTATTAATATTGACTAGCGATTGTACACTATTAAATATACTATCAAGCCTATCAGTCGACTAGTCCAAAGCAAATTGCACACTTTGCAAAGCATGCATTTCCAGAGGTGGAAAGGATTCTAAAAACTATACGACATCAGATCTTGTCCAGCACTTGCGCTGCAAGCACATCGTCGAACATGGCCTGTTTCTGGCAGATAAAAAAGAAAAGGATGTTACTCTGACTATTGATGCCATGCTGGACCGGAAGCAGCCATTTGCATATGACGACCCAAGAGCTATTAGTTGGCACAAAGCTATTGCAGAGTTAATGGAAGTAGATGTGCAACCATTTTCCATTGTTGAAGACATTGAATTTCGACATCTGATGGCCAAGGCAGAAGTGCACTATAAAGTTCCAAGACGGAAGTACTTTTCCACATCTTTGATACCTGACATGCATAAGGCGATACAAAGCAAGGTGTGTGATTTAGTTTTTGCCCAATCAGATCTAAGTTTGACCTCTGATGCATGGTCAGACCCATCCATTGGCGTAGCCTTGCTGAGTCTTACGGCACACTGGCTGACAGAAGACTTTCAGCGGAAACAGGTGATTTTAGCAGCAATGCCTCGTGATGAATCACACACAGGAGAATATTTGGCGAGCAAACTATACAAATTATGTGAGAAATACAACGTTCCCAAAACTCATATCCATGTTTATCTGTGTGATGGAGGTGCAAACATGGTTAAAGCAATGCATCTGGCTGAAACTGACAGCATCAGCTGTTTTACACACACGCTGCAGCTCATTGTCAGTGATCGCATTCTGTCGCAATGAGCTGTCAAAGATGTTTTGGCAATCTCGCAATCCATAGTCAGCAAGTTCCGGCACTCCATCCTGGCACAATAGCAGCTTGAAGAGCAGCAGGAAAAATTTGGCTTTGCTCATAAGAAGCTCATCAAGGATGTCCAGACATGCTGGAATTCTACATACAATATGTTGGTTTTGTTATATAACAAAAACAAGTCTTGGGGGCTTACGCTACACTCTATGACCTGCCTAGCCTAACAGCCCAACAGTGGGTCTTGATTAACAATATTGTGGACACGTTATGCCCATTCACGGACATTACCAAGGAAGTAAGTGATAGCCAAATATCAGTATCCATCATTCTTCCTATGCTGAAAATGCGCTGAATGTTATTGGCTCGAGAGCATGAAGCGAGTCAAGGTATTCAGACAATGCACCGTGATATGTTGACGTCACTGAACACACGCTTTGCTGACGTTGCCATCAACAAGAAGCTTGTCTTGGCCACCATCTTGGATCTACAATTCAAACATCACCTATTCAGCGAAGAATTACTTGTGACTAGATCCAAAGAATGGCTTAGAGCAGAATGTCATTGTTGCGTCAGCTGACAAGCAGGAGGAACCCCCGACCAAAACAAGATAAACTGAAACTGAAACAAACGCCACTGGACCATCAATGTCGCATCTCTGGGATTTGTTTTCTGTGGCCTGTGATGAACCTGTCCGTACCATCAACGAAACAACCCAAGTGGATGACGCCATTGACGCGATGCTTGAATTGTATCTGGCCAGCCCTCTGTTGCCAAGAGAAGAAGACATATATAGTTGGTGGAATGCTCACAGGTTTCAGTTCCCTTACTTGGCCAAATTAGCTAGACGCTAAAATTTGTCTGCACCAGCTTCAAGCATTCCAAGCAAGCAGCTGTTTAGTGGCGCAGGCCAGATTTTTTCAGATTGTTGTGGATCGTTACTTGGCGAGAAGGGAGAAATGTTATTGTTGCTTAAATACAACTACCTCAACTAGGCTTTCAGTATTAGCTGCAGCCAGCGTACAGTGACATCTAACTTTAGCCTTAAAGCATGTGTATTATTAATTTTAATTATTATTGGGCTATCATTATTAACATTTTTTAGTCATTTATTGAAATCTAGTAATGGCAACCTGCATCATTGAATGTAAGTTAAAAGACTAGCTTAATACATTTTCATTCATTTATATCTTGAATTGGCAAACTGTAAGTTTTATCAGTGTTAGTTTTAAAGTTTTTCAAGTTTTATGTTTGTATGATCGTTGTTTTCTATAAATAGCAATGTACTTCTTATCTGGTTTCTGTTTGTTTTTGTATAGAAGTTCAAATTCACCTGCCGCATAAACAACCTTATTATAACTCACATGGCAAAATACCTGCTTGCATTACACTAATAGGTTTATGTTTCTGAACCAGTCATTGTTATAAAACAAATAATAATGAAATAATTGGTCTCATAATCGGTATCAGCAATTTTAATAATTGGCTATATGTGGTATCGGCATAATCGGCAAAAAGTGAAATTGGTACAGCTTTAATGGGGGTGGGTTTTACAAACAAACAGGGAGGCATATTCAGACTAATCTCTGCGATTTTGGTGGCAGCTGTGCACCTTGCAAATACTTCCACATGATTACAATTGTCACTGCACAATGCACTGAATAATTATTAACAACAATATAAACAATAAAAGACTATGTTCAAAATAATTCTTGATAATTGGTGAATGCGATCTTTTCTAATTGGTCAATACTAGCCTGACACCTTGTACTTTTTGTTGTCATCAGTACTTGAAGGCCCTGGATGGCTGAGTGGTCTAAAGCTTGCGCCTTTGCCGAACACTGCCATTTCACCCCATTCTAGATTTGGGCTTGGCCAGTGTGGAGTCTGCCTGTAGCTTCCCATGGGCATGGGTCTGTGGTTCTTATTGGGGATTTCCCGGGTTCTACCTCCACCATTTATACTAGCCACCATATATAGCCTATCTTGCACTGAGAAATGGTGGTAAACCCCAAAAGAACAACATCATCAGCTGTTGGGGCCAGTACACTAGGCTAGTTCCATGTATGTGAAGACTGTTTTGACAGTAATCACACTAACTGATGATTGGACTGTTTTGACAGTCATCACACTAACTTATAATTGGATCAGTGTTTTAAAATCTGCATTTGTGATGCATGCATTTATTGTACCTGTCAAATGCAGGGTGTTGGTAGATAGTCAGTTAACACAATGAACAGATAAATTAGCCACTTAAGACAATGCCTTAGATCTTGGTTTTGTTCAGTTTGCAGTGGGACCCAACATGTAAGTGGGTACAGATGCTAATCTCTAACCAATGGATTGATGTTATCGTTTAAGTTGCGAAAGGATTATAAAATTGTTCAAAGAGAGATAGATTTTTATACTTTTGTTTAGGTTCTTAGAACTTTATAATTCTTCCAAAGATGGAGTTTTTATTTTTGAATGTACATGAGCTGATAAATAAAACAAGAAAAGATTGAAACAAGATTTCTCGATCAGTTAATATAAAATCTTTATTATTTTTTTGCCAGTGCATTTCCGGATCCGTGTGATGGACCAGCACAAACCGCGAACGCTGTCACCACCAACCTCGGGAAACACCTTCTGGCACATTGAGGCTGAGAGCAGCATTCTCAATGGTGAGAAATATTAAAGTATTAGACAAGTTCAGAGGGTGTCTTGAAATTTTCTGTCAAAATGAATTTTTTGTCTACGAATGAAATCTACATTAACCTTGCCAGCATAAAAATGTTATTACAACCTAAATTTCACAGAATTTATTTTGCAGGGATATGTGACCCTTTTATTTGAGATGAAAATGTTGTGTAGCAATATTGTAGAAGCACATATGGCATTTGCAGACATAGATAAAAATATATTTTAACAAAGAATCAAATGTTTTGTGTCATAAAGAACATACTATCCTGCTGAATTTGCATACCGTGCCATTATGCGTATGACATACGTATAAACCCTAATATTACCCATTTTAAGTATGACATACATATAAACCCTAACATTACCCATTATGAGTATGACATACATATAAACCCTAACATTACCCATTTTAAGTATGACATACATGTAAACCCTACCATTACCCATTTTAAGTATGACATACATATAAACCCTACCTTTACCCATTTTAAGTATGACATACATATAAACCCTAACATTACCCATTTTAAGTATGACATACATATAAACCCAAACATTACCCATTTTAAGTATGACATACATATAAACCCTAACATTACCCATTATGAGTATGATGTATAAACCCTAACATTACCCATTTTAAGTATGACATATATATAAACCCTAACATTACCCATTATGAGTATGACATATAAGTCCTAAAATTACCCATTATGAGTATGACATACATGTAAACCCTACCATTACCCATTATAAGTATGATATACATATAAACCCTAACATTACCCATTATGGGTATGACATACATGTAAACCCTAACATTACCCATTATGAGTATAATATATATATAAACCTTAACATTACCCATTATGAGTATGACATACATGTAAACCCTAACATTACCTATTACGAGTATGACATATGAACCATAATATTATCCATTATGAGTATGACATATAACCCAAAAATTACCTATTATGAGTATGAAATACATCTAAACCCTAACATTACCCATTATGAGTATGACATACACATAAACCCTAAAGTTACCCATTATGAGTATAACATACATAAAATCCAAACATTACCCTTTAGGGGATGACATACATAAAAACCCAAACATTACCCATTAAGAGTATGACATACATATAAACCCTAACATTACCCATTATGAGTATGACATACTTATAAACCCTACCATTACCCATTATGAGTATGACATGCTTATAAATTCTGACATCACCCATTATGAGTATGACATACTTATAAACCCTAACATCACCCATTATGAGTATGACATACTTATAAATCTTAAAATTACCCATTAAGAGTATGACATACTTGTAAATCCTAAAATTACCCATTAAGAGTATGACATACTTGTAAATCCTAAAATTACACATTAAGACTCTGATATTCATATAAATCCTAAAATTACCCTGTTTGAGTATGACATACATAAAAACCATAAATTTAACCACAGATTTTCTTTGTGGCACTTTAATCATTTAATGTTTTAAGTGAAATTTGTAATAAAGATGTATCTCTCCTAAAAATGGAATTGGCATAAAATTGTTATTTACACTTCTGTTTGACTACATGTGTGTCAAAATCAAGGATTTTGTTAATCAGTGTGTAAAATTTGTCAGGTGAAATTCTGCGCTGGGAACAACAGATTCGTTTACGCCATATGACAACACGGAAATACCTGTGTATTGATGCTACAAAAGAGATTACTCTGACTGATGACAGTGAGGACCCGAGGACAGTCTTCCGTTTGCACTCAGTACTCAGTGTGAGTATTGATATGCCAGTTAAATACACTGTACTCGGTATTGTTATATCATTTCAGTAGTTCAGTACTCTGAGTATTAATATGCCATTTAAATACACTGTACTGTGTATTGATATGCCATTTCATTAGTTCAGTGTGAGTATTGATATGCCATATAAATACACTGTACTCAGTATTGATATGCCATTTCGTTAGTTCAGTTCTTGGTGTGAATATTGATATACCATTTAAATACACTGTACTCAGCATTGATATGCCATTTAAATACTAAAGTAATTAGTTTAGGTAATGATATAACATTTAAATTTATTCTGTAGTCAGTGTGAGTACTGGTACACTAATTAAATACTCTACTCATTATTGGTATGCCATTTGAATGCTTCAGTAATCAGTGTGAGTAAAGATATAACATTGATATACTCTGTATTCACTATTGATATGTCATTTGAATACTTCAGTAATCAGTGTGAGTAAAGATATAACATTGAAATACTCTGTACTCACTATTGATATGCCATTTAAATACTTAAGTAATCAGTGTAAGTAATGATATAACATTTAAATATTCTATACTCAGAATTGATATGCCATTTAAATACTTCTGTACTCATTGTGGATAATGATATAACATTTAAATTCTCTGTATTCAGTACTGAGATACCATTTAAATACTTAAGTACTCAGTGTGCATAATGATATAACATTTAAATACTCTATTCAGTGTTAAGATTAATATGCTATTTAAATGCTCTGTATTCAATGTGGATAATGATATAACATTTAAATTCTCTGTATTCGGCATTGAGATGCCATTTAAATACTTCTATGCTCAGTGTGGATAATGATATAACATTTAAATTCTCTGTATTCAGTATTGAGATGCCATTTAAATACTTTGGTACCGAGTGTGGGTAATGATATAACATTTAAATACTCTCTATTCAGTCTTAGAATTAGTATGCTGTTAAATAATGTGTACACAATGCTGACATGACATTTAATTACTCTATACTCAGTGTAAATATTGATATGCCATTTAAATACTCTGTACTCAGTTTTGAAACACCATTTAAATACTCTGTACTCAGTTTTGAAATGCCATTTGAATACTCTACTCAATATTGATGTGCCATCTAAATACTCTGTACTCAGTTTTGATATGCCATTTAAATACTCTACTCAGTTTTGAAATGCCATTTGAATACTCTACTCAGTATTGATGTGCCATCTAAATACTCTACTCAGTTTTGATATGTCATTTAAATACTTTCAGAGATATCATTACTTTCTTATAAGTGCAAATTTGATAACTGAGTTTCTAATGAACATATTTCAGCATGCTTCAAATGACAAATTAGTAAAAAAACAAAAAACAACTTTTTTATTTGTTGTAGTTGAAGTAGATTTAATGACATTAAGGTTAATGTTGTATGATATGATTGCTTCATTAATTTCCATATATTCAAACCTTATTTAGTTTTGAATTGTTAAACAGTATTAGCATTTGTTGATAGCTTTTTCCTTATATATTCTTCAGTTTTAAAGTATAGCGATCAATCAACTGGTTTATGTAGCATTATGTAATAACTCTTGAATTTCTTTGCAAAAGTTCTTATATGGCTCAGTGTGATTTCTCAATTAAAAATTGTGTAAGAGATTATAAATATGTAATTCAAAATTGTTTAAGAGATTATTAATGTGTAATTCAAATTGTGTAAGAGGTTAAAATTTGTCATTCAAATTGTGTAAGAGATTATAAATATGTCATTCAAATTGTGTAAGAGATTATAAATATGTAATTCAAATTGTGTAAGAGATTATAAATATGTAATTCAAAATTGCATAAGAGATTATAAATACGTAATTCAGACTTGTGTAAGAGAGTTTAAATATGTAATTCAAATTGTTTAAGAGGTTATGAATATGTAATTCAAATTGTGTAAGAGATTATAAATATGTAATTCAAAATTGCTTAAGAGATTATAAATACATAATTCAGACTTGTGTAAGAGATTATAAATATGTAATTCAAATTGTATAAGAGATTATAAATATGTAATTCAAAATTGCTTAAGAGATTATAAATACATAATTCAAAATTGTGTAAGAGATTATAAATACATAATTCAAAACTGTGTAAGAGATTATAAATACATAATTCAAAATTGTGTAAGAGATTATAAATATGTAATTCAAATTGTGTAAGACATTATAAATATGTTATTCAAATTGTGTAAGAGATTATAAATTTGTAATTCAAATAATGTAAGAGATTATAAATATGTAATTCAAATTGTGTAAGACATTATAAATATGTAATTCAAAATTGCATAAGAGATTATAAATACATAATTCAAAATTGTGTAAGAGGTAATAAATATGTTATTCAAAATCAGGGGTCTCAAACTCAAACCACTCTAAGGGCCGCATGAAGGCATTTTCTATGGCCCAAGGGCTGCACCACCTTAGTTTTCTCTCATGACACCTTGTGACTCCAATCATTTTGCGGGCCACAGGATTCGGCTTGGCGGACCGCATGCGGCCCGCGGACCATGTGTTTGAGACCCCTGTTTAAAATTGTGTAAGCGAGTAAAAATATGTAATTCAAATTGTGTAAGAGATTATAAATACACAATTCAAAATTGTGCAAGAGATTATAAATATGTAATTCAAATTATGTAAGAGGTTATAAATATGTAATTCAAATTGTGTAAGAGATTATAAATATGTATTGAGATTGTGTAAGAGATTATAAATATGTAATTCAAATTTTGTAAGAGATTATAAACATTTAATTCAAAACAGCTTAAGAGATTATAAATACATAATTCAGAATTGTGTAAGAGATTATAAATATGTAAATCAAATTGTGTAAGAGATTATAAATTTGTAATTCAAATAATGTAAGAGATTATAAATATGTAATTCAAATTGTGTAAGACATTATAAACATGTAATTCAAAATTGTGGAAGAGATTATAAATATGTAATTCAAATTGTATAAGACATTATAAATATGTAATTCAAATTGTGTAAGAGATTTTAAATATTTAATTCAAATTGTGTAAGAGATTATAAATATGAAATTCAAATTTTGTAAGAGATTATAAACATTTAATTCAAAACTGCTTAAGAGATTATAAATACATCATTCAGAATTGTGTAAGAGATTATAAATATGTAATTCAAACTGCAAGAGATTATAAATTTGTAATTCAAATAATGTAAGAGATTATAAATATGTAATTCAAATTGTGTAAGACATTATAAACATGTAATTCAAAATTGTGTAAGAGATTATAAATTTGTAATTCAAATAATGTAAGAGATTATAAATATGTAATTCAAATTGTATAAGACATTATAAATATGTAATTCAAATTGTGTAAGAGATTTTAAATATTTAATTCAAATTGTGTAAGAGATTATAAATATGAAATTCAAAATTGTGTAAATATATAAATGCATAATTCAAATTGTGTAAGAGATTATAAATATGTAATTTAAATTGTGTAAGAGATTATAAATATGTAATTCAAAATTGTGTAAATATATAAATGCATAATTCAAATTGTTTAAGAGATTATAAATATACAATTCAAAATTGTATAAGAGATCATAAATATGCAGTATAAATTATACATGCAATTTGACGGAAAAATATTTTCTCTCTTACAGGAACATGATGAAATACGTTTTGAGAGCTACTGTAGAATTGAGCATGTATTGACAGGATTTTGGTTACATGCGCTGAAAGGTATAAAACTGAAATTGCCAAAAAAAATTTTTTTTCCAACAACTTGCATAACAGTGACAGCAGTTACAAATGTTGATGCCTATACCAATTCTGTTTTTAATTGTTATGGTATGGTATGCATTTTTCTATACACTAGAATTAGTGCATAATTTGAAAATAAAGACTATGTGGAAAATAAGGTCATATGAGCCTTCAGGTATTTTTGTAAGAAATTAAATATATGTGTGTAAAAGATACAAAAATCCAAGTTGAAATTTTTTTTCGTCTGATAATTCTTCCCAGCCTAATTAAGTACTTATCTTGACTTTTGACTTTTTTTACTGGGAGATGATTTTGTTGTTTATTCTTTTTGGTATCTTTCTTTTCCTGAATCAACTAATGTTATGCAAAATGGTGTTGGATTTCATTGATTGATATGAACATTGCAGCTTTAAAAGTACTTTCATCAAAATACATTTCGCTCTTGATAAGTGGACATAAAATTTAAGTGCTCGTGGCCATGAGAAATTTCAAAAAGTTAATTGTTGTGCACTATTTATACCCATTTTATAGTAATGAAGAATTTGAGACATGAGTTTTAAGATCTGTTAACGTGGGAAATGAAGGAATGAAAGATGTGCCATGAATATATTTTTACAAAATATGTAAACTTCAGTGATTTATTGTTCTTAGTGAGCATATTTCACATTCAGCCTTTCGGGGCCCTGGGTGGCCAAGTGGTCAAAAATGCTTTCTTTTACTGATCACTGTCATCTCACCACTGTCCATGTGGGCTTGAATGTCATACTTAGCCAATGTTGGTATGTGAGAAAGCTGCCAGTAGCTACCCTTGGGTCGATGGTTCTTACTGGGGCTTTCCCTGGTTCTTCCTCCATCAATTATACTGGCTGCCATGTATGGCTTACCTTGCACTGAGAAGTGGTGTTAAACCCAAAACATTAAAAACAAGAACAAGAACAAGAATATTCAATCTTTCAAGTTGTATATTCTCAGTTATTGAAGCGGTTTTGTAATATCTGTACCATACCAGTATGTATTTTCTCACATTACTTTGTAGATCTTATTCCAGGTAGATGAAGCAGTTTCCATTCACTATATGGTAGTTGTGGATGTTGTAAGAGCCAGCATAGGCATTGTTTTCAGGTTTTGATTGTAGGTTTAAATTTATTTTGAATACGGATGTGTCTTATATACTTGCTTATAAAACTAGTCCTGCTACAAACTGCACATACCCAGATCTGCCATCACATAATGCACTGGCAGGTCTAGATCTGTGCAGTTTGTTAGGAGTAATCAGGAAAACAAGCAGCATAGACATTGATCTGCAGGTGCATTATGCTATGGCAGATCAGGATTTTTGTTGTTTACAGTTTGACTTGACTTATAAATGAGTATATATGGTATAGAGCTGTAGAAGGTATTTGAAGGAAATGACATCAAAATGACAATCATGTAGATGAAAATCACTTTGATTTCTTAATCATCCCAACTAATTAGATGACCCACAGTCATCCCAACTAATTGTATGTCCCACTGTCATCCCAGCTAATTGGATGTCACACAGTCATCCAAATTAATTGTATCTCCCATGGTCATCCCAGCTAATTGGATGTCCCAGTCAACCCAACTAACTGGATGTCCCATGGTCATCTTATCACCATCTGGATAACATAGATCAAAATACAACCCATGCCTCCCCCCTCCCTGAACCCTTGTACTAATTAAGTTTTAAAACTGTGTTTTTTATTCCTTTAGTTTCTGCCAGTAATACAGCACTTCCTCATTATAATGCTGTGCATGTAAGCCAAGGAGTATGCTGCTGTATAAAGAATTTCTTTATAATAAAGTACATCATACAGTACTCCCTCATTATAATGCTGTGCATGTAAGCCATGGAGTATGCTGCAGTATAAAGAACTGCTTTATAATGAGTACATCATACAGTACTCCCTCATTATAATGCTGTGCATGTAAGCCATGGAGTATGCAGCTGTATGAAGAACTGCTTTATAATGAGTACATCATACAGTACTCCCTCATTATAATGCTGTGCATGTAAGCCATGGAGTATGCTGCAGTATAAAGAACTGCTTTATAACAAAGTACATCATACAGTACTCCCTCATTATAATGCTGGGCATGTAAGCCATGGAGTATCCTGCAGTATAAAGAACTGCTTTATAATGAAGTACATCATAGAGTACTCTCTCATTATAATGCTCTATTAGCCATGGAGTATGCCACTGTATAATGAAACTGCCTTATAATGAATTACAGGATACAGTACTCCCTCATTATAATGCTGTGGATTTAAGTGATTGAGTATGCTGCGATATAGTGAAACTGCTTTATAATGAAGTACATGATACAGTACTTATTATAATGCTGTGCATGTATGTCATAGAGTATGCCACTTCAGAGTGAAATTGCCTTATAATGAAGTACATGATACAGTACTCCCTCATTATAACTCTGTAAGTCATTGAGTATGCTGCTGTATAGTGAAACTGCCTTATAATGAAGTACACTAAAAAAATAAGTTTTCTACTTCATAATTAAAGGGGATCCATGACCATTCTCACCTACTAAATGAATTGTTCTATAATGAAAGGCACTGTATTGAGGGAGTGATGTAGTCTATGTTTATTGGGTAGTTGTGATGTAATTACTAAATTTTCATCATAAAAGTGCCCAACATTGATGTGCACTTAATTTATCTGGCATGTATACATTTGACTCTATTGATTTTAATAATAAGATGTTTTATTTTAAGAGTTCAGTTGGTACATGACTGATGACTCTTGAGGGCCTCTGTTACTCTAAAAACTACCAAAGCAATATATATATATATATATATATATATATATACACACACATACATACATACATATACATATATATATATATATATATATATATATATAAAACAAATAAACATCAAATCAACATGAGAATAACTGTACTATACCAGCACAAGCCAACATGGTACAGATAAATACTGTTTTCAGTCATTTCATTGAATCATCTACACCCTTAGGGACCCATTGAGATGGATTTTCCAAATAAATCATTACATAAGTTAGCATACAAGAAAGATGAAGTTTTCAACATTTTCAATATTGTAACAATAGCTTTTAACACTGTGGTGGCAGGAAGTGATATTATTTTTGGTGGATGTGGGTGGGAGAATGACTCACCTGCTACAAATTCAAGATAATTCATTATGAAATTGTCCGTTGAAGTGCTTATTAAGCTGCCATTGAGACATTTATGGAAAGTGAGTTCTCGAGTATCTGAATACCAAAAGCTATTTTGAATTACCCAAACATGTGCTGTGGGAATCGTGAGGTTACTATCCATGGCTGAGTGTAGTGAATAAATTGTTGAATTAAGCTGCAGAAATGTTAGCAAGTGTGTCCCCATTTATGTGTTATGTTAGAATGCTTGTCCCCATTTATGCATGTTAGCAGTTGTGTATATCCATTTATGTGGTATGTTAATATGTGTGTCCCCATTTATGTGTTAGCACTTGTGTCCCAATTTATGCATGTTAGTATGTGTATATCCATTTATGTGGTATGTTAACGTGTCTCCATTTATGTTATATTAACATGTGTCCCCATTTACGATGTTGTAAATAAGAACATTGCTGGTTTTTTTTCAGTTGATTTCTGCATCTGTTTTGTCACTTAAATTCCTTAAACAGAGTTGCTGATGATTTATGACAAGGAGTATCAACGATATGCATGCATCACGCTTTTATATGTTGTGTATTCTATGTTATTTTCCATTACAAAAGTTTCTCATAAGAGTTATACACTGATCAATGATAGGAACATATAGCATTATATAAGTGTATTATTAAATCCCTGTTGAGATAATCTTTCAATCCTTTTTAATAGGGCTAATCTTGTTGTGAGAGATCTACAAACATGGTCTTTATGTTTTTCCAGTTTCAAATTACTGTCAGCATACACACCAGGAAGTTTGGTGTATCTCCAATTTTTAGGTTTAATTCTTTTCCATCCATCTGTGACAGCATTTTGTATGTACCAGTAAATATGCATGGTGTATTTGTTACATTATTGTCATTTTATTTTCAACCATTTTTTGCACATTTTCAAAATAAGTTGCTTGGTTTTCCTTCTGTGTCAACATTGTTGCTAAAGTTTGCCATTGGTTAGATCATCATCAAACATACCAGTGCAAGCATATGATCGTTAGTAATTTCTCATACTCAGAGCATAAACATCTTAAGAATTTGAAATTTTTGGCAATATCACATTGCTTTTATCAGTGACTAATGGTGATCACATGACTTATAATGGTCACGTGATATCAGGATACTGGTGTAGATGGATGGTAATTCAAGCCCCTCGTCCCTTGTTTAGTGTTGGCCTCTGCTGTCATATTTGATCACCCCCTTCATCTTCTTTTTTCATATATTGTCTTCTGATGCAATCATCTTGGTTTGGTTGGGGATGATGGAATTATAGGTCATGTGATTAGCATTAGTCGCTGATGAAGGCAGTGTGAAATTGCAGAAAATTTCGAACTCTGGAGATATTTATGCTCTGAGTATGGGAAATTACTGATGATCATGAATTATCCAGAGCAAAGAAGCAACCTTTTCAGTTGTAGTGCTGGCATATTTAGTTGGTACAGTAACTGAGATTTTTTATAAAGATGTCAAAAGTGAAGGGTACAAAATTGAGCCTTCAGTGACACCAGATTTATTTGTCATGAAATGACTGTAACATTGTTAAAGCTACTTTGACACTTGTGTCTCATAAGACCACACATAAATTGACTGTCCATTATACCTACCATGTACCGCTCCAGTGGCCTAGTGGTTAGAGCATCCGCCTCGGATGCGGGAGGTCGTGGGTTTGATCCCCAGCCGAGTCATACCAAAAACTTACAAAAATGGTACTAGCAGCTGCCTCGTTTGGTGCTCAGCATTAAGAGGTAAGTGTTAGGACTGGTCGGCCTGGTGTCAGGATAATGTGACTGGGTGGGACATCATGCTACATGTCTGCGGCATGATGCCCCAGTGCTAGACATCACTATAAACTGCCATACTGCAGACATCGTAGTGATATGACTGAAAAATCGTTAAAGCTACGTTAAAAATCCAAATCACACACACACACACACACACACACACACACCGTATATTCTGTAATTAATGTCCCCTCTAATTAACACACCCTCCACTTTTAAAAGAACAGAAAATTTTAAAGATGCAGTGTAATACCTGTGCTTTTAAAAACCCATCTATTTCAGATCCATGCACAATTGCAACAAAATGTTGCAGCAGTCTCGGTTGATCACACTGTTACAATATATATATATATATATATATATATATATATATATATATATATATATATATATATATATTAATTAAAATTAAAGTCACAGGCATACATGAAGTATTAAACATTACTCAGTTAAGCTCATTTGCAAGTTAAAGACTTACCAGTCCTACTTCAACTAGTTGCTGAATGGGATAATGTGTTGATTGATTGATTGATCATTTTAAATGTGCTGATATTTACAAAAACTAAGCAGCGCTCTGGTGGCCTAAGTGGTTAGAGCATCTGCCTTGGATGTGGGAGATCGCGAGTTCGACCCCCGGGTCGAGGCATACCAAAGACTTATAAAAAATGGTACTAGCAGCTGCCATGCTTGGCACTCAGCATTAAAAGGATAGTGTTAGGACTGGTTGGTCCATTTGGAAACAGTTCCTTCTGATTTTAAATTTATTTGATTTCTGTGCAACACAGTTGAGTAAAATGCTTTCACATCTTAATATATGGAGGAAAGTGTCCCTTTTTTCTTGGTTTCTGTAATTTCTGGAGGAATGATGGTACAGGTAATATGCATGAACTGATTGAACTAATGCTAACCATAAAGCTTTATAAACTTTGTGAGTACTGGTCAACTCAAGCTCTTTTCAAGCGTACTACAGGTGATCAAATAACCACAAATCCTTCTAAATCGTTAAAAAAGGAATATAGGCATATGATTCAGGCAACATCATTTTATGAGTACAAAATATATGGGATTTTAAGATATTAAAGTTAAAACTGAAATCTCCATGTTTTACCTTAAAATTTAAATTGTTTTGTGTTGGATTTACAAAAATGTATGCATTTTGGGGGATGTGATATAGTGTGGTCAATGTCAGTTTGACATGTATTTTCAGATGAAGATTACATTCGTAAGCAGTTCCGTGACATGGACAGCAGCAGTGACCAGAGCCTTAGAGGTCTGAGATGGGACAGTGCTCAAGTACGGCAGGTGTGTAGCATTGATCGTCATATTTTTTTCTTCTTCAGTTTTTGACTGAATGAATACAGGAAAGATTCTGGAGACCTCATTGTAATATCAATGTCAGATTAAAATTTCTTATGTCCAATTTTTGTATCTAACAAGAAATTGTAACAGTAATCCTCATGTACACCATATATACTTGCTTATAAGCTGAGTTCAACTGCAAACAACATAGACCCTGGTCTTCCGTTGCATAATGTTCCAGCAGATCAGGGTGTAAGGGTCTGTATTGTTCTACTGATTACTCCTGAAGAAAAAAAAACTGCATAGACACAGATATGCCAGTGCATTATGCATTGGCAGATCTGGGTCTGTGCAATTTGCTGTTGAACTCATAAGTAAATTTTAATGGTATGTTAGACAAGTAAACAATCTGGCTCGTATGACTTTCCTTTTTAGGAGGGCCCCGAGTGGCCAAGTGGTCTAAAGTGATATCCGTTATGGATCACTGCCATCATCTCACCTCTGTCTGCGTGGGTTCGAGTCTCGGGTTCGGCCAATGTGGGTATGTGAGAAAGTTTGCCAGTAGCTTCTCGTGGGTCAGTGGTTCTTTCCAGGGTTTTCCCTGGTTCTTCCTCCACCATTAGTACCGGCCGCCATGTATAGCCTATCTTGTGCTGAAAAAATGGCGTTAAACCCTACAACATCAACAACAAGAACTTTCCTTTTTTTCCTTTTAAATCTTTATTAAACATGGTTAATTTCATTTTCAACAAGTAATTTAACTACGATCAGCTATTCATACCATAGACAACTGACCTAACAAGTTGAGCTTTAGGCAAAGTTTTTTAAACAGCACTTTGGTGCTGATGTTTGAAGTCCAGGCCCACTGGCAGTTAAATGCTGTATATAAAATTTTAAGTTGTTGGTCTCATGCGAAACAGAAACTTAATTATTCTTTATATAATCCTCATGCATATACCTGCTTATGAGTCGATTCAAACGGCAAACAGTATAAACTCAAATTTACCATTGCATAATGTTCCAGCAGGTCAAAGTCTATGTTGTTTGTTCAGTCTGATTACTCAGAACAACTGCAAAAATTCAGGTCTGCTGGCACATTATGTGACAGCAGATCTGAGAGCAGTTTGCTATTTGACTCCTAAGCAAGTTTATATAGTAAGTTAGAAAAGTTAATAACCTGCAGTTTGCCATTTGACCCCTAAGGAAGTTTATATAGTAAGTCAGAAAAGTTAATAACCTGCAGTTTGCCATTTGACTCCTAAGGAAGTTTATATAGTAAGTCAGAAAAGTTAATAACCTGCAGTTTGCCATTTGACTCCTAAGGAAGTTTATATAGTAAGTCAGAAAAGTTAATAACCTGCAGTTTGCCATTTGACTCCTAAGGAAGTTTATATAGTAAGTTAGAAAAGTTAATAACCTGCAGTTTGCCATTTGACTCCTAAGCAAGTTTATATAGTAAGTTAGAAAAGTTAATAACCTGCAGTTTGCCATTTGACTCCTAAGCAAGTTTATATGGTAAGTTAGAAAAGTCATTTGACTATTAAGCAAGTTTATATGGTAAGTTAGAAGAGTTAATAACCTGCAGTTTGCCATTTGACTCCTAAGCAAGTTTATATGGTAAGTTAGAAAAGTCATTTGACTCCTAAGGAAGTTTATATAGTAAGTTAGAAAAGTTAATAACCTGCAGTTTGCCATTTGATTCCTAAGGAAGTTTATATAGTAAGTTAGAAAAGTTAATAACCTGCAGTTTGCCATTTGACTCCTAAGTAAGTTTATATGGTAAGTTAGAAAAGTTATTTGACTCCTTTATATGGTAAGTTAGAAAAGTCATTTGACTCCTAAGCAAGTTTATATGGTAAGTTAGAAAAGTCATTTGACTCCTAAGCAAGTTTATATGGTAAGTTAGAAAAGTTATTTGACTCCTAAGCAAGTTTATATGGTAAGTTAGAAAAGTCAGTAACCTGCAGTTGGCCCTGTAAGACTTTTCTGTTTTTCCTTTTTAATCTTATTATTAAGACTCTTATGATATTCTGTGAATTATCCCAAAGATAATAATAGTTTTACCTTTTATTATTCATCATTTTCGAGAAAAGATGGTATGCTATAAAGAAATCCGAGATTTAAATACATGTACTCTCAAAGCAGCAAAATTAATACCTTTGTTGGAGATGTAGATTATAGAGTTTTCATTTGCATTGAAATCTCAGGGTAAAGTCATACATAATTTTAGCAAAAGAAGATGTCACTTGGGTTTTTGCTTAAATGCTACATGTATTGAATTTACTGTAGGTGGCAGCCAGTGGGGAGAGCATGTATGATGATGCCTTCACCATTCAGTGTGTGGAGAGGGTGCATGTGATTGAGTTTAATTATGTGTCAGGGATGGTACCCTTCCTTCTGACATTGATCTATGATGTAAGTAACTGTTTTCCTATGGAGAATTTATTGTAAATTATTCCTTGCAGCAACTATATAGTCCTTAATGTAGCTGTGAATTATTTCTTGCAGCCCTTTATATAGCCCTAAATGTACATGTAGCTGTGAATGATCTCTTGCAGCCCTTTATATAGCCCTAACTGTACATCTAGCTGTAAATTATCTCTTACAGCCCTTTATATAGCCCTAAATGTACATGTAGCTGTGAATTATCTCTTACAGCCCTTTATATAGCCCTAAATGTACATCTAGCTGTGAATTATGTCTTGCAGCCCTCTTTATAGACCTTAATGTGAATTATATCATCCAGCCCTTTATATAACCCTTAATATAGTTATGAATTATCTCTTGCAACACTCTATGTAGCTCTTAACATAGCTGTTAATTATCTCATGCAGCAGTTTATATAGCTCTTAATGTTGCTGTGAATTGTCTCATGCAGCCCTCTATATAGCCCTTAAAATAGCTGTGAATTATCTCATGCAGCCCTTTATATAGCCCTTAATGTTGCTGTGAATTATCTCATGCAACCCTTTATATAGCCCTTAATGTTGCTGTGAATTGTCTCTGGCAGCCCTTTGTATAGTCCTTAATGCAGCTGATAAGATAGAGTGGTGATGATTTGATGTTTTCATTGGTGTTTAGTGTCAAAGGTACTTATCAACCATGAGATTACTTTAACCGATTGATGATCAGCGAAAAATTGATTATTCTTATGAACCCTTGCAGAAACCCTGGATATTTCTTTGGTCCTTTGGGAAAGGTCCTCTATCTAAAAAATAAATGTAATAAAATGATTGCAAAGTTTTATAAATAAAAATGTTTTCCAGTATGTTTAAATATTTCTGCAATTTAGAAAGTTTTTGCTTAAATGGAACTCTGATTTCTTAGTTCTAGTATTTTGTGATTTGAGGACCTGAAAATTGTCACCTCCAAGTATATGTGTATCAAATATTGTAATTATCTGGAAGTCTACATGGTTTTTTGATCATCAAAATAAACAAATATCCCAGTCAAACAATTCTTTTTTATCATTACCAGATATCTGGATGACCAGTCATTTGGACAAATTCTATATTTCTGAATTAATCCAGATAATCATTGGTTTATAGTAACTTTGGGCCTGATTACTGCTGCTTGTTTTTATCCGAGCAGTATTTGCTTGCATGCAATTCACATTCACTGTTATGAAGACAGGCTCAGATCCACCATTACATAATGAGTCAGCAAATTTGACCCTGTATTCTCTAAACTTTTTTGTGAAGAAGCTTAAGCCCAAAGTCTAAGAACTTTGACACTTTATTACTAGCAAACTAGAATCACAGAACTGTCCAATTTGTCTTAATTTGACCCTTCTCAGTCATTATCAAATTTTGAGGACATTAATGTACCATAAACAACTGTCTTCGGACTCTATGCTCAAGTTTGACTTTCTTTGATGAAAAGGTTTTGAGAATGCAGGGGCTGTGTTTTACCTTCTTCATTCAACTTGTGATATTTTTATATAGACTTTGATCTGTCATTGCATTGTGTGATAGCCCTGAACTGTGTGCCACTTGCACTGTCTCATGTGTAGGTACATACAATGTTACAGATCATTTTTGTGTTCATTAAGGTAGTCCATTGTAGTAGATTCAAGACTTACAGCACTGCTGAAAATGAATGCGATCATTACATTCTGACTTCATCAATAGGGAATCACTCTTTTCCAAGCTGTATCATAGTGCTGTGAGCCCTGGGAGTGATTAGACGTAAAATTACATGGTTGTTACCTCTCTCGTATTAAGTAATGAATAAGAAAAATAACTTTCATAATTGTAATCAAAGAAAATGATAATATCAGTAAAATTAATGCAAAAACCTTTAGAAATTTTAAGCGATTTATGATGTACTGTAAATTAATCAAGTGGGCTTTTTGTTATGGAAAATTAATGTGCTCTCACTAATTGTGTCATTCTGACAAAATTCACTCACCAACATATATTTCTCACAAGATGGGTCTATGATCTTC
This sequence comes from Megalonaias nervosa, assembly GCA_016617855.1. Classification (NCBI taxonomy): domain Eukaryota; kingdom Metazoa; phylum Mollusca; class Bivalvia; order Unionida; family Unionidae; genus Megalonaias; species Megalonaias nervosa. The sequence goes on along the minus strand of JAECUM010005096.1, from coordinate 39,327 downwards.
AACCTGTGCAAATTTGATTACTGTTTAAATATTTATTCAGCTATAGTTTTACAGACAGTGACATGCTTCTTTTTCTTATACTTTTCCATGTAATTACCTTTGCTTAGGGATAGATTTTACTAGGAGAGGTTGAATCAAATGCAAACCAACCCACCAGGGATTTTATTGATTTTGGATTGCTTGGATAATAAGTTAAATACTTCAATATTTCATGCAAGGACATTCTTGTAAGATCCTCAAGACTATGATCACTGGATAATGCCACATTTTTTTAAATATCTAGTTTAAATGAAATAATATTTTGTTTAAAGGAAATATCTTGTTTAAATGAAATAATATTCTGTTTAAAGGAAATATCTAGTTTAAACAAGCTAATAAACAAGGTATTATTTTGTTTAAATGAAATGATGTCTTGTTTAAATGAAATATTCTCTTGTTATATTGTTTTTTTGCTTCATACAGGTATAATATCAGAAATTAGATTCATACATGCTACAGTATTTTCTCAGGTTTTGTACAGGGTCAGATTCGATGACACAGGATGCAGTAAAATGTCCATTATACTAGCCTGACCAGCTTTTCATGAAGGCCTATTGCCCATTCATGTTCCCATATGCTAGAAATACCAAAGACCTATGAAAAACTCATGGAATTCAGAACAGAATTTAATGAGGTCCTAAAGATTGACATATGGGTGATGGATATCATATAGATTAAAATCATATTTTATTGACACTTATGAACTACACTGGTTCTTTCTGACATTTTAAATCATTGTTTTTTGCAAGTTTTTTTATCTGGTCTTGAAAATGCACAGGTGGCATAATTGTAACTGTGGTTGAATTTGAAAACATGATACATGTATAATTAAGGACTGAATAGGAGTATTAAAGTAATTATATTTTCCGTGCATCAGTCTGTTCTTTCATGTGTCAATCCATCCCTACTTATCATAACTAGCACAGTTTAGCATCTGTTTATCTTTATTTCTTTATCCATCTGTATTTTTGCTAAACTCACAATATATCTGGATGGCTAGTAAGCCATCTAGGGAACAATGGTAGGGGATTGCATTCTTGAACTGCTTAATATTTTGATAAATTGAAGCAGAATTGTGACTAACTTCTCACCAAATGAGTTCCATTGAAAAGTGGGATTGAAAATGCTAAAAATGTTCCACTAAAACCTGATTTATAAAATGCATTGAATTGTTCCTGAGATGAAACTATCCTTCCCAAATTAGAAGCAATTGTATAGCAGCCAATTGTGCCTATTTTCTGTACCTGCATCTCCTCTTATCTTCTGTGAGCAACCTTGTCTTAATTTAATGTATTGCAGATAATACCTTGCAAGGATAGCTACTAGTACCAAAGACATATCCAAATAATCCATCCATTCATCATTTATATATAATCCAAATATTTTCGTTTTTTTTTAAACAAGATAATATTTAATTTAAACAAGATATTATTTTGTTAATTTAAACAAGATAGTATCTTTTATAAAAAGAAATTTTAAAAAAATTGTGGCACTATCCAGCCACCATACAATACATCTGCTTTAACTTATATTGTAGAGAAAACAAGGTCTGCTTCTGAATGCCAAGAAAACACACATGGTGCTGACCGTAAGTAGGCCTTGAGTTGAAATTAACAGTTAATAGCATTATAAAAATGCTCGGTATTCCATTGTTAATTAAATATTTCATTTGACAGTTTAAAGTTTACCTGCTGATTTATATTATTAGTTTTTTGAACATATTAAATAGAAGCATATATAATTTCTGTGGAGGCCATATTTCTTGTCTCATTTTTATTCATCTTCAAATATAAGCTTATATTATCAAGATCTTAAATGATTTTGATAAACAAGAGTCCTGAATAGCAGTGATATGATCATACATTTAACTGGCTGAGCTTGTTAATACTATAGAAACTATTTCTGTTATGATTTTGATCAAACTTGATAAGTATACCTGTATCTTCAGGATATCACCTAAATTTTTTATTAGCGAGATCTACTTATATTAATGAGGTGATCTTGGATTTGATTGAGCTCTTACCATGCAAGAGACTGTATATTTTGAACCTGTTTTTATCTAATTTGGGTTCAAGATGTTGGATGAATTTTATATTGAGCAAAATCTGCGCATATTACTTGTGTCATCTTGCATCTGTATAGATAATGTTATATCACTGTAGAGATTGTAGTTTCAATAGGAGTTTGCTCAGACTTGGTAAATAGATTATATCATCATGGTCTTTGACAGGTTCTAAGAAAGTGAGAGATCTTTGCATTTTAATTAGTTGATCTTACATCTGATGATAGGGAGATTTCCTGCTCTATTAGTGACTACATTTCTAATTTGAGCTTGATAAAACTTGTTAAATAGGTTTATATCAGCAAAATCTTGGATGAGTTGGATTATGAGCAAGATCAATTAATACTAATTATGCCTTTATTTTAGGAAATAATTTTCATCGGAGTACCATAATACATTGTATAAAGATTTAGAAATGGTGTATATAAGGTTGTTGTAATACTACATAAGCATGCTTAGTGAAACGGTGAATGATATCAGACCCACTTGGGACTTTTGTTCTTGACTTGATTTTACAGGCTCTGGAAGAACTTAGAAAATTCATGATGGTTAAAAACCAACCCAACAAGAACAGACAGAAACTGATGAGAAATCTAAGGGTGAGGTGTATGTATATATAGTTTGAGAGAGAGAGAGAGAGATAGAGATAGAGATGTGAAGACAGATAAGACAGCCAAAGGATTAAACTTTGAATGAGGGCTTTCATTAAAGCATGCTTGCCAAAAATTGAAAGAGACACATTATTCAAGATGAAGCAAGAGATCAAATTCACAATACATAATTCCATTTTTTGCCAATATTCAAATAAAACTAATAGAAGAATTTTATTACAAACTAAAAGATCAAGACTGTACATGTCATGCTTGGACAGCTCTAGAGTCATATATCTTCCTTAAATGTCATCTCTTTTAAGCAATTACCTGCCTTTTTGAGGCTCTTAAACCAAAACATTGTAGAGATTGCATGTCTCTTTAAAGTAACCATGTGTCTTAAAAGTCCATATTCTTCATTTTCCATGGGTGGTTGATTAAGACCTGTCTGACTTTTTTGTTTTTAATGTATCACTTAAAAGATAATATTTATCCTGAACTCCTATCTTTTCTGTTTATTGACAGGCCAAAAAACTAAGAAAAAGTTGCAGTGATTTTTGCCTTACTTGTATTAGCTAAATATAGGTACCATATTCCTCCTATGATAAAACCATGCTTGATGATAAGCCCGATTTTACAAAATTTTAGTAAATGTTTTCTGTTTGATGCCTTATTGTATGATAGGCCTATCCCTTATGTTAGCACATTTTTATTATGAAAACCTTATTCTGTGATAAACCATCCCCCCACCATCTGACCAAATTTTAGCAAAAGTCTTATCAAATGATAGACCAATCCTTCATCTTGTCAAATATTGGCAATTGTTTTTGTTGCAAAAGCCTTACGTGATATATCTGTCCCCCCATAAGCAAAGTTTGGTAAATTTTTCTACAGGAGGTCCTCACTCACATCTCCCTTGATAACTTGCACCCAGATCACTTGCAGACTTGCTTTTAATATGGGGTCTGGTGTGGATCCCAATTTTTTCTTTTAAAAAGAACTAAAAGATACGTCCCAATTTGTTGAACGTGAAGAAAATTGTGATCAAAATTGGTAAATGAAACCTATATTGCATATTTTATGATAAAAAACAACAGTTATGCTCAGAAATTTGATTCAAAATTATGAAATTTGTAACTTTGAATAAAAAGTCATATATTTATTTTGTTAAATTTTATTTATAGAAAAATAATTTTCAGTACACTGTAGAAAACAATATTTGACAAATTATTGATAAATTGAAATGTCATTAATGGCTTTTAATCCCTACTAGTGGCAATACTTTAAGAAATAAACACCAATTATAGTAAAAGTCACATGGGTCATGCATGTGCAATTAATCATTTTAAATTAAATATAAATTGTTTTTTTTTTTTTTAAATCTAACACTACTTTTCTTTAACCAAAGTCTATTCAATCCTGATTTTTGAATGATCTGCACTTTAACTGTCATCAAGAAACTTCCTGATGAAAATTGTCGATCTCTACAGACTTTTACAATGGTGGCCGTGTACTAAATTTGGGTCAAAATAAAAGCACGTTGAGTGGAATCATCAGAATCGAGGGTAGTATGAATTTGTTTATCAATATGTGTAACTTTCATTGTGACAACATAGTGCATGACATTCAATCTGGATTGACTGGATCACACATTTAGGTTCATTTCGCCCAAAAATGTCTTCATACTTGAACATTGATTTTGCCATATGCACCTCTCGGGGCATCTAAATAATGACCTTCCAAAGGTATATGGGTGTATACGAATCCAAATGAAGTGAATAGTTGCCACTTAAAGGTATGTAGAATCAAATTCTAAGAAATGACACCCATTACTGAAATAATCTGTGTTGAATGCCTACATCACCCATGTGACTTGTACTATAAATAAGTCTTGTCAACTGAAACTTGTGTTTCAGTTTTATCTTTTAATTTGGTTTCAATGTCATCATCATAAATGTGATATGCATTTTTATAGTAAAATATGAAGAGTGTTAATCAACCATCATTGTGTTGCCTATAAACATTTCTGTGTTAACCTAATTATATACAGACTGTGTTTTGATCTCCAACTTTGGTAAATGTTGGTTGCATTGTTACAATGAAATAAATGTTGACCTGCATTGTATTATAACATAATTAGACTTGTATCCAGTCAAGTTAAGTAGGTAGAATAAAAAGTTGAAAGGCCTGCAAAATCCTACCTGCATAAGATCTAGTAGTCAAATGGTCATGTGTTAAGTCAATTCATTTCAATTGACTAATTGAATACTTTAAATACATATAACATAATTGAAGTACTTAAAATTAATCAGTGGTTTATCTTACTCATTGGCAAATGTGATCAGTGAAAGCAAAGGAGCCAAACAAAAGGCATACTAGATAGGGTTCAGTATGGAGAAGCAAGTTCCAAAGTTTACAGTGAACTTAAATTCTCAAATTGGCTGTCAGAGGTTTGTTGAGTGATGAGCAGAAATGTCACTAAAACTTGGAAAGAAATAGCATCAGTATTTTGCAAATAAAAAAATATTTTTAAAAACTTGTGTTCAATGCTGTTGTTTCTCTACATAAATATCACTTTTTTGAAATAATAATAATAATAATAATAATAATAATAATAATAAAGACTTTATTTTTAAGAGGGTGACTCAATTAGATACAAATGTCAAGCTAATCTACCTTGAGACCCTCTATTATGTACATGTAAAATACAAACTAATAATATAACATGTTCACACACACACACACACACACACACACACACACACACACACACACACACAGCAAATACCCTATATAGACAACTATTCGCATAAATGTTACATTGCTGCAGAAATTAAAAAACAAATGAAGCACAGAATGTGAGTTGTGTAACATGTATTTAAATAAGTAGACCATTTTTAAAAAAATGCTTTTATCCATTGAATACACCTATTGTGGAAGGAAGAAATGCTTGAAGCTGATTTAATATCATGTGGAATATTAATCCAAAAAGCACAACTGAATATTGAAAGCTATTTTGAATAGCTCCTTTTTTGGCTTGGGTACTTTGAAATTTTGCCCTTTTATTGATCTTAGATTTTGGGTACCAGTAGGTTTTCTTTCCTGGAAAATGGTGTTTAGGTAAGTGTGGACAGATTTTGTAAACACATGGTACATTATTTTGGCCCTTCTCAAAGATATTCTCATATGTATTGGTAATAGTTTGAACATTTTCTGTTTGCTGATCTATAATTATTTTCCATGCCCTTTCCTGGAGTCTAGAAATTCTTCTCATATCTGTAGCAGCTGTGTTCCCCCAAACTATATTATTATATTACAATAGTCAAGATGCATTTGAATGTAACTTTTGTAAAAAAGTAACTGTAATGTAATGGAATGAATAAAGAATCTTGTTTTAATCTGGATCTACAGTAACACTAGAATGTATCCACATTTACATACAAAATCAGTGACATAATACGCAATCTTTTCGATGGTACACATGTGATGCGTGTTGAAACCACTTTGAATAAGGTTTTAAATGATCTTATGCAGATAGGATATATTGAAAATTAAGGTAATTTATACAGAAAGTGAAGATTTTTTTTATTGTTTATTGTTAAAACTGTTTATTGGCATTTATTCCCAGTGCAGCTAGTATATGAGTATTTAACCACCTAACATATCCCAGCCACTTCTCACTGTTGATGTCCATCCCTGTGTTAAATTTTCAGAGGTCCCTTGGTATCTTGTACTTTTTCTTATGCTGGTCTCTATGTTTTTGGACCTTATTGTGCACAAGTCAAAGCGGGAGAGGTGTATTTTTTTTAGAGTACAAAATTTGTCTGGCAGGCATATTGTTGTGGGAAAAATATTATTCTATCACTAATCTGGAGGTACCAGCAATTCTGTTATTGTCATCATTGTCAGTAATCTCAAGATTTTATTTTAAAAAATGATTTTATTTTAACTGAAATTTCAGAAAGTCAGTTTAACTTATGTCCTGGCACAGTTTTGCAAGGCAAATCATGGTGTCTAATCAAATCCTAGTTTTTAATATTTTATTCATATGTTATAATGCATTGGTTTTCCATTCTCATCACTTGATGTCTCAGAATCCATGCATTTTATTCTCAAAAGCTATTTCTATTTATTTGGGCTTTTAAAAAAATTCTAAAATAAGTTGATTTATTTATTTTTTAGGGTATTGATTTAGATTGTTTCTTGACAAAATTGGCTTTAATTATTACTTAAATTTTTTGATATGTCGAATTGGGGTGCCTGTTTTTTTTTTAAGGCAGAACATGATTTCATTTGGTATCTAAACTGATGGTTTCATGCAGCTATAAAGTCCATGACAATTAGTACACCACAAAAATTGAGCAGACCACAAAAATTAGTACACTACTTAAATTCATACACCACAAATTTTTTTTCCCATCACCAATACAATTTAATTCACAGCAATTCTCTTGTCTGAATTTTATACCAATCAGGTGATTGACTTACTGGTGAAGATCCTTCAGTGTCCCCTGGATGGAGTCGCAGATGAACAGAACCTCATCCTTGTGTTCAAAGAGGCATATGAGATTCTCTACACTTACATGATCGGCAAGAGCAGAAAAAATGCTCTGTACTTTGCCAAATATATTGAATTCTTCCAAACGCAGTTCACACAAAAGGTGAGTGTTGATTGGGTGGATCTAGCAAAAACAGGACTTTCACAAGACTGATCATACTGTCTTCCTAAACATTAGGTTGCATTACAGATTTATCATTCTTTATTTTGGTCTATGAAATACTGGCCAATTACAAATATAAACCTAAATCTTTGGTCCTTAGCGGGGCCGTTTTTTTTCCACATTTTACACAAATATTCCTCATTAGTATAAAAAGACATTTCAGATAAGAGAATATGGATCATGATTTTTTTCAGATTTAATTTATACCCATTTATACATGAAAAGCCTATAAATAAACCTAGTTACATAATGAATTAATATCCTTAATCTGTTTGAACTGAAACACCTGTATATACTTACTTATAAGATGAATCCAACTGCAAACTTCACAGACCCAGATATTCCATCCCATAATGTGCTGGTAGATTTGGGTCTGTGCAGTTTGTTAGGAATAAGCAGTAAAACAAACAACATAGACCCTGATCTGCAGGCACATTATGTGGCAGCAGATGAGGATCTTTATTGTTTGCAGTTTGACTTGACTTATAAGCAAGTACATATGGTAGCTTTTGGTGTCAGAATCCGATTGACATAAATATTTTGTGTTAGATCGAATTTTATGTGATTTATTTGTACAATATTGAACATTTATAGTAATATATTTTCAGGGAGGAATTGGCTTAAATGTAGCCCAGATGATTGTTGAGCTGATCCGTGACAAGAGGAAAATTGTGGACAGAATCACACATTCTCAGATAGACGAGTTTGTCTCACTGCTGGAGACAAGTCAGGTAAATCATGCCTCACATCATGCCTCACATCTAGATGTGAAACTAATCTGAAACACCTAGATAGATGAGTCATTCTCTTTGCAGGAGACAAACCAGGTAGGTCAGGTCATACAGGTCTAGACCAGGTAGGTCATGTCATACAGGTTTAGACCAGGTAAGTCATGGCATACAAGTCTACACCAGATAGATCATGTCATACAGGTCTAGACCAGGTAAGTCATGGCATACAGGTCTAGACCAGGTGAGCCAATATTTAAAGTTTTAACCACACTTTCCTTTCCACTCCATAACTCAGAACCATTTGACATTAAAGATTAATCTTTGTACACATGTGCATGCATCATCATTAGAAGGTAAGTCGCATGCCACATTGTTGGTCCTATCCTCAAGATCAAAGTCACAGGTCAATATGTTAAGTTTAAGATTTCCATCACACTTTCCTTGCTTCTGTACAAATTTAGAGCATTTGAGATAAAGCAATGAAATTTATAGATTATCACTTAAGGGTGTGTTGGTGTATCACATCAGGTATTGTCTTTTGGGTCATCATTTTAAGTTTTCCATCATACTTTTAATTTCATTCCATAACTTTAGGCATTGGCTGTTTGAGATTACTAGAATCCTTCATTATTCATTGGCACTTGTGGACTAGAATTTTGCATCAGACACGAAGCTTTGCCAAGAGTCTGAAACAAACTTTTGATACCGAAAGGGTGGATTTTCCTGTTGAACACCAATGCCTTAATGAAAGATTATATTTCTCACATTGATGTATACTAAGCATACTTTATAAACAAAATGGCACAGTCGGTGCAAAAAGCTTATACGGTACAGTGTTTAGTTTACACTGAAAAGCTGAGTGTAAACCTAGAATTGAAGTTAAAAGATAGAGTCGATAGCCACTGAAGTTAAAATGATAGAATAATAGCACAGTTACGATGGCAAGGATATGATGAAGTTGAAGTGGCAACCTGCCAATAATAATAATAATGGCTTTATTTATGATGGTGACAGTTGTTGTTGTCATTGTTGTAGCCAGTATTAATGGTGGAGGAAGAATACATTTTTCCCTTCTTCCCCATAACTTAAGAGCTGTTGAAGATAAATGAATGCAATTTGCAAGACTTTTATATCGTCATTAGAAAATGGGCTGCATCTTACATTTTAGGTCAAGGCCACATGTCAGTATTTTAAGGTTTTCATTTTTTTCTTTATATTTTAAAGTTGTTTGAGGTACAAAGATGAATTATGACACATTCATATTTCTCAATCCATTGAAATCTGGTGTATAAGGTTATATCTTCAGTGTCAAAGTCACTAACACATCCAGTATACCGGTACGTCTGCCATAAGGTAAAGCATATTATGATTGTCTGTCTGTCTGTTACCAGTTTAATTTATGTCCACCATCTACATTTACCAAACTTGTGAATGTCTTGCACTTGCATATGGAAGAAACCTATTGACTTTGGGGTCAAAAAGGTTGAATATCAAGGTCACTGTGATGGTAAGAAGAAAAATGATTTCGGCACAATAATATTAGTTCTACATCACAGACCTGGACCAAATTATGTTGTGGATGACATGCACTTGTGATTAGGAGGAATCCTATTAGTTTTGGTATCAAAAGGTCAAAGGTTAAGATCACTGACAGAAAGAAGAAAAATGGTCTTTTCACAAAATTTCAGTTCTCGATCATTTACCTTTACCAGAAGTTTGCAGATGACTTACACATTGGGTAAAAAAGAAGCTTATTGATTTTGGGGTAAATGTCATGGTCACTGTGACTGAAAGAGGAAAAATGGATTTTGCATGATGACTTTCATTCTTGACACAATGCCTTGACCTAAGTTTGTAGATGACTTGCACTTAAGGTATTGGAGAGGCCTACTAATTTTGGGGTCAAAAGTTCAAAGGTCAGAGTCATTGTAGCTTAAAGAAAAATAGGTTTTGCAGAATAACTTTCAGTGAATCAGTTCCTTTACCAAATTTTGTGGAAGGCTTAGGATAATAAAGAAACCAATAGATTCTGGAGTCTAAAGGTCAGAGGTCATGGTCATGGTAAACCTAATAAGAAAAAAACGATTCTGCACAATAATTTTATTTCAGGACTACATAATTTCACCTAAGGTCTAAGTCATTGAGACCCATTGGTCAATAATCTCCAGTCGATCATACATTGCTAATGTGTATATTGATGACTATGAAACATGGGCTGGGCATATAATGTGCCATTCACAGTATGCATTTTCTTCTATTTTTTAAAAAAATTTAACTCTATTGTCCATTAAGATAAGAGCCATAAGACTTGGTTACTTTCATTGTCTGCCCCACTATATCTACAATTCTGTTAGAAAGGTCACAGTAAATAGTCATTTGCTTTCGGAATAATGAGTCTGAAAATTTTAGCTGAAAAGGTAAAAAGACAAAGTTAAAATGTGTTATGAAGGGGGAGATGGTTAAAATTATGGTAGAATCCAATATTGCAAGGAGGGGGTTTAGAATTATGGCTCAGTCCACTATTACAATTTGTCGCCAATTGATCTCCTTTTAATTTAACATTGAGTCTTATTGGATTATTGCAAGATGCATTAAATTAATATAGTAGATATGCGGGTAGAATTAACTCCATTTGAAATAGTGTCAGATAGAGTGAGTTTGAAAAAATTTATTACAAAATGAATACTACTGCCATCAGATATATGCTTAAACATTCTATCTAAATATACCTCTCTCTCTCTGTCTCTCAAGATATATATATATATATATATATATATATATATATATATATATATACAGTCTCCTCACACACACTCTTGTGAGAGGAGCTATATATAAATTTTGTACTTGCATTGCAAAGTTTCTGTATTTCTAGATATCTCTGTTTTGGGTACTTGGTTATAAGTTGGGTTCCATGCAAATAGTGGTCTATGCATGTCTTTTTTTTACAAGCAGTCAGAAACAAACAACATAGACCCTGATCTTTTGGCACATTATGTGATGACAGATCTGAGTCTATGTTGTTTGGAATTTGACCTGACTTATATAAGTGAATACATTCATAACTTATCAATGTAAAGAGGTATAATTTTGCAAAGGTTTTATATAAAAAAGACTAAGGTATATCATTGTGTAAAACTATGAGCTGCACATAGAATGATCTGCCATTGTTTTATGCATTGGCAGATCAGAGTCTCTGCAGTTTATTAGGAATAACCAGCACAACAAACAACACAGTCCCTAAACTGCTGGCACATTATGCAATGGCAGGTCTGTGTCTGTTTTGTTTGCAGTTGGATTTGACTTGTATATGAGTAATAGATAGTAATTGTTAGAAATTTTTCCAGAATTATCGGTTCTTGGATCTTCTGCAAGTGTTGTGTGTTTGTGATGATGTGGCAATACCCAACAATCAGTCATACATAGTGGAGAGATGGATGGACCATGGCCGGGTGAGGAAAAGGAAATGAAATGGATTGTTTTTATGATTTTTATGCATAATTAAAAGAACAGGTTTTCCTGCTATATTTTGGTCATTACCTTAAGCTAAAAATTACCATTACTATATAATTACTTTTCACCTCATCATTTTCTTCATTGCTACCAAACAGAGTTCTATACCACTGGCAGTATTATCACCACTAATCCCACCCCCATATCTGTTATTATTATCATCATCATTATTATTGTCATCATCATCATCATCATCATCATCATCATCATCATCTTCTTCTTGCTAGCAAAGTATCATTCAGTAACATACATGGCCATCACAATATAGTGAGTCATTTATTATCTTTTACTTGAAACCTTCAAGAATTTAACAAGGACATATGTGCATGAATCTACTAGTAGTTTCATCATACTAAGAATGTAACATTTTTCCAGCAGACTTTATAGTTGCATGTATATGGTCTAATTGCACATAAGCACAGTCTTGCTTTTTTCACCGAAAAAATTGAGACAGAAGTGCGAGATTTTACTGGAAAAGTTTTATGAATTTCAGACCAGAGCACCCTTTTGTTAAAATGTTTGTCATGTGAAACACATATGTCAGTAGGTATGACATTTATGGAATGAGTCAACTAATTTAATCTGCCATGTGTTGTGGCAACACATAGCATATTGTTCATTATTCAATAGTTGTTATAAATCCAGTGTATAATGAAAATTGTATTGAATATACCATTACAACTGCTAAAATTTTGTTTTAGTCAGTGTCCCAGTTTGGCATTTCCAGCTGTTATATCACACTGTACTTGACATTTTATATGAGAGTATTATAATACTAATAAATGTTATGTCATGCTTTAATTTACAGTTTATGTGAGACAGTGTTTTAATCCTAATAAATATGAGTGTTTATGTCACACTGCAATTTACTACTTATTTGACACAGTGTTATATTGCTATCAAATGTGGGTGTTATGTCACTAACTTAATTTGTTTTCATAGACTATAAGACCTATTTTACAATAATCATACATAGTCTCATTCATTTAATCCTCAACCTGATTGCAGAAGGGCGTTTTCCTCACAGCCCGTGGCCAGGACATCAACCGGATGCCCAACATTCTGTATGTCTCAACAAACAATGGCCACAGCTGGCAAGCTCTGCATGAGTTCCTTGATGTAAGTCTTGGTTGCTTTTGTTTGAATTTCTGTGTGTCAAAATTGAAACTTTATTTTATGTTGATTGTACAACAGGAGCTCACAATGAATATTAGGTACTTGTAATGGTCCATACATTTGCATATGGCAGATTTGGGGGTGGGTGTAGGAAGAGGGAACAGGAGATTTTGAAGGAAATCCTCATTTTTTTTGTCTTGATGGCTTCTAATCCTTGCACATATGAGATTGGATATTTTGTCATGGTATGCATAAATGCAGTGCAGCCACATTACTACTGCACTATCCTGCTGGTCTCTGAAAAATGAGGAGGTACTTGAATTATAAAGAAAGATGGGGAAAGAAGAGAGTTGTAGAAAGTTACCTGCATGTGTTTAACTTATGTTGCTAGATTTTACCAGTTTTATTTGGATGGAAATTTATTACCTACTGGTAAATAATCTTATTTTACAAATTATATTTTATTTTAACGATTTAATTACTTTCAGATGATTTATTCAAGCTTCAGTTGATAATCATTTTCTGTAGAAACACTCTTAGTGTATGACCATGTAAAACAGTATAAAAACATATCAGAAAAACTGGAATACCAAAATATGTCAAATCTTTCTTGTAGAATGAATGTTTTTCATCAGGAATTTATTCTGTATTAGATGATAGCTTGAAAGGTGTTTGCAGTCAGTGTTTTATGGATGTCATTGAAAATTTAAGTATATTTATAACAAAAGCAACATAGATTTTGGATGGAAACATTATTGCACGTTTAAAATATAATTCAAGATTGAATTATTCCAAATCACTAGGGACATGATGTGAGTAATGAAGAGTTGAAAGAATTAGAAATTATCATTAAAGGTTTCATTGTTTTAGAGGCATGCATTAGAGTGACAACAGCTGTAATAAACTATCTGTTTTAGGAGTTTATTTGACTTTAAATTTACTACAAAAAAGTTGAATGTGATATGTCACAAGCTATTTACAATGACATGGATAAATGTTAGGACAAAGATAAATATTATGACATGGATAAAGTTAGGACATTGATAAATGTTATGACACAGATAAATGTTAGGACAATGATAAGTGTTAGATTCCTATGACATCTAATGTTTGGGGTCTGATTAGATGATACAGGATGTGTAAGTTTATTTATCTAATTAAAGTGCATTTATGGAAGTGTTTATTGATTCTGTTTGATTTCTTTCAGGAATCCAATCCATCCTATGATAAAGACCATCATGACTTCCTCATCCACCAGCTGGATCTGTACAAGGCTCTCTGTCATGTAAGATGTTGGAAAATTTTTTCTTATAACACAGGGTTTGAAAACTAATTTTCCTTGATGCACTGGTGTACCTGTGTCATACAAAAAAATAGATTCAACAAATTTCTTTCAGAATTTTAGGTTTCTTTTAATGTCTTTGAACAAAGCTTGTTCTGTACTTTATATGTCACCAGTTGGGGTTAGCTCACTTTCACAATCAGACTACATGTTTAAAACACCATTTGGCATAGTTCTGATTCTTCATCAAATACAAATTTCTCAGCAATGCCAGCATTGACAGGGGTATGAAGATCTATAATAAATGAAGAACTATGGTTATTTGTCAGTTATTGTTAATTTAGCATAAATCCTAAACAGCTGTGTAGTTTTTCAGTGTGATGACACTATAAATGGTCTTCTCTGCATTTATTAGCCCTCCTTACCCCCTCACCCCTACCAAAGGTGCAGGGGATAGTAATATTCATGTGCCTGTTCTGATAGATGAGGTGGTTTCTGCAAAGTAACTTAAATTTGCTGTGGTCGTATCCTCAGCACCTGATATGTCCTTTATCCTTAGTTATAAACAGAAGCCTATTGATTTTGGGGCTGCTAGGGCCAAGGGCAAGATTGCTGGAGCAGATAATGTAATTTTGTTCTCTTCATGACAAGTGAAGTTTCTTTAGCCTAATTTTCATCAAATTTAATAGGTAGCAGCAGCAGGTCCCAATTGATTCAGAGAATGAGAGGTTAAAGGTCAAGGTAATCCAAGCTGACCTTGTAATTTTTTAGTGGTTTCATGGATCAAATTTTTGTCAAACTTCATTTATAGTCTACACTTGGACAGACCACCTAAGTGTGGATTCTTGTGTGAAGAGGTCAAAGATCAAGGTCACTGGAGCAAAAATTTTTATTTGGGTTTCATGTGGTAAACTCACTTGACATTTATAATAGCTATGGTCAGTCTGTGATCAGAGAACCTGGTAGCCAAGCTTAATTTCAGCAGTCCAGAAAGAAAACAGCTCATTAAATATAAAATTGCTAACTCCAAGACCATCTTTTATTTTTTTATCTGTGATTACCAAAGTTATCCTTTTTAAAGTATTATTGTAGGAATGGTTTTGGAAGAGTATTCATGGATTATCAAATTTTCATATTTTTTGGATTTGGACAGTTTAATTATTTCCATTAAAATTCACAGTTCTTTGGTTCTTTTTAATTTATGGTTGGTATCCCAGACACACTGTTCTTAGACCCAGGACTGAGGCACAAGTTTTGTTAGACTCTGATGTATGTGTTATTACTGTATACAGTCTTATCTGCAAAAATATTAAATAATCCTGATTGTTGGGTAAATGAGTTTAATGTATTTTTCAATTTGATGTCACTTAATTTCATGGATATGAGCAGGGCTTCTATTGTTTTAATTGAAAAATCAGTGTTAGGTCTTTAAATTCATGGTTGTTGAAAACCATGAAATTTGATCATGTGGTACTCTACATGATCATGCAATGTTACACAAAATTATCTACTTTGGTTGCCTCTTTGAATTCAGCTGCCAATGCCAACCCATAGGAAAAGTTCTGATCATGCCCACCCCATGTGATCCTCCAGCAAGCCCCATGAAGGCAGCAAGTAAAGAGGCTAATAAATAATGTCCTCTTGCATAATTCCCTGTCTGCCTCTCAGTTTCAAGGTACATGTACAACACCCCTATACAAGTGTTAACCAATGACTAAGCCGTATAATTCGACATTATATCAGCTTACCATACCACCAATTCCTCCCTTAATGGTCATTATCCAAGCCCATTGCAAAACTGGCAATATGTACCTAAAATAACTCAAGATCGTCATGTTGTGCATAAACTAAAATTTAATAAATTATCATATTACTACGACCCCTGTGAAAAATAGTGAATGTAGTACTGTTTATGATATCACATGGTAGCCCACTGTTCTATTTATATATACCTAATTTAAATATTTTGTATCCCAGTCATTCTTGTATCCCCTGATGGGCTCAAGGCAAAAGATTTGTTGGATTCTGTTGTATGTGTTAGGACTATACAGTCTTCTGTACAAAAATATCAGCAATGGTAGGATAAAATTGGGCTTTACTAGCGAGACTGATGCATCCTTTTCTTTGGACAGGGTCGAAATGACTATGCCATCAACATGATTACAAAAGAGCTGCGGTATCTAACATGGGAGGAGACATTTTTAAGTCTTAGGTCTGACATCTTGCCAGATGCCATCCGAGCAAAGTATTGTGACTTGACTATCGGTAGGTAACACTAAAATTGTTCTTAAGCATAACAAAGCAGAATTTTATGATTATTTATTTATTTATTATTGTTATTATTGTTATTAATTATGGTAATTTCTGACCAATCTGACACATCTTTTTTCCGGCACAACTGAGTAACTCCATTCTTAATTCCCTTTTTATGCAAGATTTTATAGTGTATTATTAAGAGCTAAATATTTAAGTGATTAAAATTCCTGGTCTTTAATGTTATAATTTTTAGTAGCAAAATCCAGTAGATGTCAAGAGTTAGCAGCAGTGTAATCCAAAAATCTGTACAGTTAAGAATTTTGTTGATGACCCAAATATCTCCATATTGTCTGGCACAACTTGTCAAAGTGAAAGCTAGTAAAATGCCATATGTTGTACCTAATATTTTTATTGAATCACAATTTATGCTATCAGAAACTTTCAAATAGCACCAATATCCTTTTCTCAGAATTTTCAAATTTATGATTTCTTGTCCTAGGTCTTTTTGTGGATGTTGGAAACAACTATTCAGTTTTAGATCATCCCAACATCTGCTTTGTGTATGATTATGTTGGTTCCAAAGATGAAGAGAAGAGTCAGGGAGACTTTGTAAGTCTTTGTTAAGATTTACTCATATTAGAATTATGAACACTTTCTTATTGGCATTCTGTGTAAAAATCCAATGGCAGTAGACATGTTGGAAGTTGGGAGGGTTAAGGAACTTTGTACCCCCCCAACATCCATTTCCATTTAGCCCATTATTTCATTGTTTTTATTGCTGCTGTGCTTTATTGCTAGTAATGTTGTGATACCCTCCATCTTGTCACCTAGCGGGAACACGTATGTATTTTGGGTTATGAGGAGGGTCAGGGCCCATGTCCAGGTTGAGTGATCATGTAATAAACAAATGTGGGGATTTGCCTTAAAGAACCATGTATGTAGCTCTGGTCATAATTTGGAATGAGTCATTCCTTCTCTTATTGCTGTGAGCAAACCATGGTACTTTTCAGCTTCAATTCCTTTTCGATCAGCCCTTACACCCAATCTTTTTTCATGATAACAAGCCTGGTCAAAAACCTGGAAAGTTCAAAGACTCTTGCTCTAATGGAAGTACAGCACCTCACAATCTATTGTGCTCTACTGTCTTTTTTTAAGTAGATATTGTTTGTTTGACTCATTTAAATAACTTTACACAGTAAACACTCAAAGACTGAGATATTGCTGTGAATTGACATGTGAGGTGGAAAAAAAAATCGGAAAACTTTGAGATACAATTTGCTTTGGACTGATCACAGTAGAGCAATACATGTGGCATAGTCCTTGATTATTACCAGGCCATGTATTACATGTGACAGAATCCATGATTATTACATTCCACATGTTACATGTGGCAGAGTCCTTGATTATTACCAGGTGATGTACTACATGTGGCAGAGTCCAGGATTATTTCTAGACAATGTATTACATGTGGCAGAGTCCAGGATTAAACCAGGTCATTATTTATATTACATGTGGCATAGTCCTTGATTATTACCAGGCCATCTATTACATGTGACAAAATCCTTGATTATTACATTCCACATGTTACATGTGGCAGTGTCCTTGATTATTACCAGGCCATATACTACATGTGGCAGAGTCCAGAATTCTTTCCAGACCATGTATTACATGTGGCAGAGTCCAGAATTAAAACCAGCTCATTATTTTTATTACATGTGGCAGAGTCCTTGATTATTACCAGACCATGTATTACATGTAGCAGAGTCCAGGATTAAAACCAGGTCATTATTTATATTACATGTGGCAGAGTCCTTGATTATTACCAGGCCATGTATTACATGTGACAGTCCAGGATTAATGTGATTTTGTGATTTGGATTTTTTAACGTAGCTTTAACAATTTTTCAATCATATCGCTACGATGTCTGCATTGTGGCAGTTTATAGTGATGTCTAGCACTAGGGCATCATGCCGCAGACATGTAGCATGATGTCCCACCCAGTCACATTATCCTGACACCAGGCTGACCAGTTCTAACACTAACCTCTTAATGCTGAGTGCCAAGTGAGGCAGCTGTTAGTACCATTTTTATGCATCTTTGGTATGACTTGGCCAGGGATTCAACCCATGACCTCCCGCACCCAAGTCAGACACTCTAACCACTAGGCCACCGGAGAAATTCCAGGATTAAAACCAGGTCATTATTTGAATTACATGTGGCAGAGCCCATGATTAAAACCAGAGTCCAGGATTAAAACCAGGCCATTTTTTTTGTATTACATGTGGCAGAGCCCAAGATTAAAACCCGGACATTACATCTAGCAGAGCCCAGGATTAAAACCAGGCCATGTATTACACATGGCAGTGCTCAGGATTAAAACCAGGACTATTACATGTGACAGAGCCCAGGATTAAAACCAGGACATTACATGAGCCAGAACCCAGGATTAAAACCAGGCAATGTATTACAAATGGCAGCTTAGAATTAAAACCTGGATTGCTACATGAAACAGAGAGTGTGTGTGTGATTTGGATTATAACGTAGCTTTAACAATTTTTCATATTGCTATGATGTCTGCAGTGTGGTAGTTTATAGTGATGTCTAGCACTGGGGCATCATGCTGCAAACATGTAGCATGATGTCCCACCCAGTCACATTATCCTGACACCAGGCCAACCAGTCCTAACACTAACCTCTTAATGCTGAGCACCTAGCAAGGCGGCTATTATTACCATTTTTATGCATCTTTGGTATGACTTGGGCAGGGTTCAAACCCGCGTCCGAGGTGGTACATGAAACAGAGTCCATGATTAAGATCAGGATACGTATTAACAAAATTTCTTGAGAACAATACACAAGCTTAAAACCCCAAGATCAGATTTGATACAGGGAGTATAATATGGTCAAATCTGTAAAAATTAAAGTACTTAAAATTAGCTAGATACACATGCAGTGACAAACATGCATATTACTGCACTTCAGCAATGTTATATGGGAAACAACATTATTACAACCCTCTCTTTCAGGACCTATGGAGCAATGAAAGATAGAATGATTCCTACATTGTAGATGTTCCGCAGTAATATTTTACAGGGTTGGGTTGCACAAAACATTAAACAAACAAACTGAATTCCCAAAATTCACCTTTTCCACAACTTTTTCAAGAAATGTCCTAAACAGTGGGCCAGAGAAAGAAAGAAAAACCTTATTGCACATCACACTAACTGCACATCTATTCTACAAAGTGTCTAAAAATTCCTCTTAAGCGTTGTGGAAGAAGTGTTGATGAGCTATATTCTCAAAATAACCGTGTTTTAAGAAGTTGAAAAAATAAAATTCCCCAAAAATGAACACGAGGAAAAAGTCGAAACTTATTGTGCATCTTTACCAGTATCATATTTAGCCTACAAAGTTTCAACAAAATCTTCCAATCACTGTGGATGAAATGTTGGACTGAAGTCCCAGAATACCTTTTATTGATATTTTTTCAAGAAATGTCTCCCCCCCCCACCAAAAAGGGGCAGAAAAGCTTAAAATGAAACCTTTTTCCACATCTGCATCAACCACACATCTTGGCCAACTGAATTTCAGTAAAGTCATCAAAGCAGTATGGGAGAAGCAATGGCAAGCAGAAATCTCAGAATACCCCTTTTCAAGAAATTTTCCCCAAAACGGGCTTAAGAAAAGAAGTAAAACCTAATTGTGCAAATATAACAACTGTGTAGCCAGTCTTAAAAGTTTAATTAAAATCCTTTATGCATTGTGGAAGGAGAAGCGAAGGCAGACTGACATATGAATAGATGGAGGACAGACTGATACACAGTGGCAATGACAATATTTTTTATTGAAGTGCATAGATTTTATAATTCTTTAAGCAGTTTTGTAGGAGAAGCAATGACAAGCTTTGTCACAGATGGACAGATTGACAGATGGACAGACAACCACAAAGTTTCAGTGAGAAGTTACTGAGAGACTTTTTCTTTTGAATCAGATTGCTTGTCATTGTCAGATTCTGTGGCATACCTATTTTACCTGAGGCATACCTATTTTACCTGTGGCATAGCTATTTTACCTGAGGCATACCTATTTTACCTGAGGTATTTTACATGAGGCATGCCTATTTTACATGAGGCATACCTGTTTTACCTGAGGCATGCTTATTTTACCCTGAGGTATTTTACCTGAAGCATACCTTTTACTTGAGGCATGCCTATTTTACCTGAGGCATGCCTATTTTACCTGTGGCATGCCTATTTTACCTGAGGTAAGCCTATTTTACCAGAGGTATCTTGAGGCATGCCTATATTACCCAAGTTGTACCTATTTACCCAAATCATGCCTACTTTAGCTGAGGTATTTTACCTGAGGCATGCCTATTTTATCTGAGGTGTACCTATTTTACATGAGGCATACATATTTTTCCTGAGGCATACCTATTTTCATAACTGTATCAAAATCCAAACAACAGATTATCCAGTAGATGTTTTTGTTCTTTACAGATTGTGTCAAGCCTATCATAACATCACTTGAGGGTGTTACTTTCTGCATACAATCATTCATTAGATATGTGTACCACATTTTTCAGCCATTTTTAAAAATGGCAAGAACTAACAGATCAAGTAATGGTTATGTCATCTGGTATTGAAAAGGATGTTAATTGAATCCCTTTGATATTTATATTTAAATGCATTTTAGGTTAAGATAATATCAAATAAATATGGAATCAGCGTATGTTTTATGCTTTGTAAATTTAAGAAATGAAATTATCATTCTTGATGAACTGAGTCAATTAAATGGATATGTTTATAGCTTACTTTTGTGAGCTTACCATATCTATATCATTGATACTTTTACCTGCCTTTAGAGGAAGCACAACTAACAAATTCCTAAAAAGTTTTATGATTCAGAATTAATTTACATGTATTTAACTACCAAATGTCAACATTTTCACACTCTAGGCTTGTTAAAACACCTTAGTCCTTTATTTCAAACCCCATATTCAGGCCAGCCCCTATACTTTAGGCCCCATATTCTGGATAGGCCCCATGTTCTGGCCATGCCCTATATTTTAGGCCCTCTATTCTGGACAGGCCCTATATTTTAGACCTCATATTTTGGCCAGGACCATGTTCCAGATCATTTAGAGCAAGAACTCCAGGTCAAGATCAATACCCAAAATAAGAATAAACCTACATATAATGAAACTGTCATGCTAATGAAAGAACCAAATTTAAGAAAATCTTGAAGGTTCTATGATTTTAATTTCATCCTGATCAAAGTTTCAGAACAATAGAGTTTTGGGACTTTGAGCCTATGCTTGAGTTTTGTGCTTCAGAAGTTATGAGAATGCATACAATACTAGGCCTACGGATGAACGGGGAAGTAGTGAGTGTGCATGAACCAAGGCTCAGCCATCCCCCCACCACCTTCTTTATCTAAATATGTTGTTTCCTGTCTATGAACATCATGACATTTATCATAATTTTTACAGATCGTGAAAGAGCTGGTGGCAATTTTTCCAGTGCTACGAGACTGGATAGCAGAATTCCTGGAGATGAACAACTGTATGGTTGCTTCAGAAATAGGACACAACATGCTTGTTGAGCAGGTGGGTTATTTTGGCACATACTTCTTGAACATGAGAGTTATTCTGGTATAGTAAGGTTGTTGAGCAGATGGGTTATTCTGGCAAAGTATGCTTTTGTTTTGCAGACAGGTTATTCATTCAAAGTATGTTGTTGAGCAGATGGGTTATCCTGGTACAAGAAGATTGTTGAGCAGATTGGCTGTTTTGTTAAAGTATGTTGAGCAGATGGGTATTCTGGCAAAGTATGCTTGTTGAGTTAATGGGTTATTCTGGCAAAGTATACTTCTTGAGCTAATGGGTTATTCTGGCAAAGTATGCTTGTTGAGCTAATGGGTTATTCTGGCAAAGTATACTTCTTGAGCTAATGGGTTATTCTGACAAAGTTTGCTTGTTGAGCAGATGGGTTATTCTGACACAGTATGCTTGTTGAGCAAATGGGTTTTTTATGGTATAATAATTTTGTTGAGCAAGTGGGTTACTCTGGCAAAGTATGTTTGGCAAAAATGGGGAAAATGCACAGTAGATGAATTCTTGTGAGTGATCATTTTGCATGAAAACTGACAATAATCTGAAATATGGTGACTTTTACATGTCCTTGGATCCATATAAAATTAACAATAAAATTTTGATAACTTTGAAATATTCTTTAGAATAATGCATTATAGAGAACAACTTAGAAACTAAATGTACAATATGACACAGTATTTTAATTTTTTAATATTGAATTGTCTGATATGATGTGATATTGCTCCACACAGTTGTATTCCTACAGCAACAAATTCACAACAGAAGTTGACATTTAGTAGGAAAAATTTGTGTCTGGTTCATTTGTTACCTACATTAATAGAAATAATAAAAACAGTAATGATCCACCCCTTTTTATCAAGTGTAAATACTAATGGTAATTTAGTAGACCTTACTGTTAGGTGGATTTAGATTGAATAGCCTTTTTAATTTACCAGACCTTATTGTTTGGTGGGTTTAGATTGAATACCTTTGGTAATTTTCTAGACCTAACTGTTTGGTGGGTTTAGAGGGAATATCTTTGGTAATTTAGTAGACCTTGCTGTTTGGTTGGTTTAAATTGAATACCTTTTGTAATTTACCAGACCTTGCTGTTTGGAAGATTTAAATTCAGTACCCATGGTAAATTACTAGACCTTAATGTTTGGGATGTTCAAATTGAAAACCATGTTAATTTATTAGACCTTAACATTTGGGATGTTAAAACTGAAAACTATTTTGATTTACTATACCTTAATGTTTGGGATGTTCAAATTGAAAACCAATGCTAATTTACTTGACCTTAATGTTTGGGATGTTCAAAATGAAAACCAGTTGTAATTTACTAGAACTTAATGTTTGGAATGTTCAAAATGGAAACCAGTTGTAATTTACTAGACCTTAATGTTTGGGATGTTCAAAATGGAAACCAGTTGTAATTTACTAGACCTTAATGTTTGGGATGTTCAAAATGAAAACCAGTTGTAATTTACTAGACCTTAATGTTTGGTATGTTCAGATTGAAAATCATGTTAATATTTCTAGACCTTAATGTTTGGGATGTTCAAACTGAAAAAATCAATGGTAATTTACTAGACTTTACTCATTGGCAGGTTTCTGTTGAATACCCATGGTAATTTACCAGACCTTACCATTTGGCAGGTTTAAATTAATTAAATATGCATGGTAATTACAGGACATTGCTGTTTGGCAGGTTCAGATTGAATAGCAATGGTAATTTACTTGAGCTTACTGTTTGGCAGGTTTTGCGTCTGCTGTATCACTTAGTGAAGTTTGGTTACTACATGGACTCTGAAGATGTACAGAACCTGTTGCCACGTTTGTTTAACCTGTTGGATGGCCGACGTGACTTACCTTTCCCCAAGGATAAAGGCAAAGGTAAGTTTTGGAGTTACATTTATTGATGATGTAATGTCACCTCCAGTAAGGCAGACAGGCTTGTAGAAAACTCGGTTTGTGTCTACATGCATAAATGGTGCGTGTAGGGCATTAAATTGTGACCAGGCATTTTATTTAAGATCAGAGGACTCCTGATTCTTCTCTACACATTAGTATTCTTTTTTTAATCTTTGATCAATAAAATCCCTGCAGACAGACAGGTTCTAGTGTGATATTTTTTTTTAAATGGCAGTCAAGACTTATGTTTTCAGTATAGTTGATTAGCCAATCAAATTGTGGCTTATATTGATGGTTTATATGCTACTAAAAAGGTCATTGTCATGAGTGCCTGAGGTCATTTTTGTTGGCCTATAACAATAGAAAAAGGCCAGTATAACAATATAAAAAGGCTAGTCTGTTTTAGTAACAGTCATTTAACTTTCAACCAGTGGAAATCTGCACAGCTGCAGTTTTGCAGTCTTACTGTTTCATTTGATTATAGGAAAGGTCAAGCAAATGACAATATATAAAACTTTTCCCAATAGATCAGAATCTCGACTTTTCAAATGGGCATTAATGTTATGTGTTTGATGACTTCATTACTGATTGTGTTATATTTTAGTCATGGAACTTGTTTATACAAGGAACTTTCATTAGTGCAGCATGGTGATTTAGAAACTGAATCACTTTAACCTGGTTAAACATGAGTTCTAGTCGAGCATCAGTTCTCTGCACACTTCATGTATCATCAAACTTAAGGAGAGGATGCACCTAAAAAAATCTATTACATCATGACCTTAAACTCCCAGTCACTTTAATTCATCTTTCGATTTGGTGGTTTCAGCAAATTGTTAAGTTCAGTCTGATTTCTTGGTCACAGCACATGGTGTTTTAAAATATGCAAAAATATTTTTAAAAATCTTTGTGAGAGGATGCACCTCAACTTAAAAAGAACATTTAATATCTATAAGATCACTGATTAGTAATTGTGTGTTCATTATAATGGTTGTCAGGTACCAATGTCACAGATGGTTGGATTTGTGTGATATAGACACATTCCTATTTTGAAATGCTTCATATTTATTTATAGGTTACTGCATTTGGATGGGAAAATATGAACTAGTTTTTCTGAGCAATACTGCACATCCAATTACAGTATTAATGCACACCTAGCACCGCCCAGTTACCTTTGAACTTTCTTGTGCACTCACGATTAGTTTAAAAAATAATTCTCGTTTTGGTCATATTGTGAATGAATGCACATTAAAACAACTTTTCCAGTTGGTATGGAATGGATGGATTTTTGTCTTTCTGTTGATCCAACTCAATTCTGCTGTTCTGCTTGTGATTTATTGGATTTATTAGGTCACTTCTGTACAATGTACATGTGATTTGAGCAGATTAGGGCTCAGTATTAAGGGATTAACTGCACCTGTGTTTCTGTGATTGATTGGATTCATAATGTGAGAAAAATATGAATTCTTTTCACTGAAATTATCAAAAAGATGCTGTGGAATATCACATTCATTTTGTTTTGAGTGCAGTAAGGAAAATGTGATTTCTGTTTAAAATGTATTCAAATTACAGTACATCTGTGCAGTGTGTATCAAGCTTTGTAACCCATGACATGGGTCATGTAATGCAGGTTTGCAAAACTAAGAAAATACATTTTGAGGAAATTCATGATGCAAAAATTTTCGTATATTTATTGATATTCTTATTACCAGCTAAGCAGACATGTTTCTGTCCCGTCACTTGCATGCTGTTTGTTGGAGTGACTCATGCTGTGTACATGACCTGTATGGCTTCTATTGCTAGCCTAACATTGTATCCAAAAATTAAACAATGAAAATTGCAAAGCAGCTGCTGTGTGACAGTCCATTTAGCCAGCAGAAATAAGACTTCTTCATTGTCTTCGCTTATTGGCTCAGAGGCTCCTAGTTTTCTGGGAAAATCTTCAGTTGCATTTTTTCTCTAATTTTGTGTTTTGACTGACTTTTAAAATGGTATGTCTCTGATAGATATTCGTTGACATCAGTATGCTTTTCTATGCTATTAT
This sequence comes from Megalonaias nervosa, assembly GCA_016617855.1. Lineage (NCBI taxonomy): Eukaryota > Metazoa > Mollusca > Bivalvia > Unionida > Unionidae > Megalonaias > Megalonaias nervosa. Next base: position 13,469 of record JAECUM010005096.1, on the reverse strand, counting down.
TATAGACCCTGGAGAGTACTGGTCATAGCCTGAACCATTCTGTTTGCGAAAAGTTACATACTTTTCACCTAAAAACCTGTTTAAATGACCAGAATGGTATGTTTAATACTGCATCTCTCATGTTTGTTGTGGACATTGTGAATATCATATCATGTTCATTCATGTGCTTGCTTGAAAGTTTCTTTTGCGACTCGGTGAACTCATTCACATTATTAACTTTATCATCTTTAGTTTCAAATGGATGAAACAGCTTGTTTTTTTCATTCACAAACAAATCTAATAAACCAAAGCAAAATGTCTGCTGCATGAGTGTACATGGTTTGTTTACAAAGTAGTTCCTAATACAATGATAATATTTTTAGACACATGCCATGCAGTATGCAGCCATTCAGTATGGAAAAATATTGCATGATTCTGACAATATAAAGTTAACAGAGAAAAATATGAGCATATAATAATCCTTTATCTTTACTTTGAAAATAGCTGTTTCATATTATATTCACCTCTTTTTCTAAAATCGCAAATGGCTGAAAGTGTCACAACTCCCAGACAAATATTGAGGCACATGCAAGTTAGTTTATATGTGAAATGCTTAAAAGGAAGGAATGAAGGAAGGAAAGAAGGAAGAAAGGAAGGAAGGATCGGAGTATTTTATTCATAATTTTGAATGATTTCTATTAATATTAAATGAGAAGTTGCTATTAATTTCTGGCAGTGCTCAGTATACCTTTGATTGGTCATCCTTGTCAGCTATGAAAAGATTTGATGAGCTAGAACTACACAGACATATAAATTTATCAAATAAAATACACATTCTTAAATTTCATTATAATGTCTTGTTTAAAAGTATTGTATGCCTTTATTGAACATCACCAGACAAACCTACAGGTTGGTGGAAAATAATAACAAATACACTCAGACTCATGGTCATCAATGTCTTGTTTTTATGCAATGGATACAGTTTTTATCCTTGATGAGCAAAACATTAAAATTATTATTATTATTAAAAGTCTGCAAAAATGCCAGTTTCTTGCAGTGAAGTTTGCAAGAAACTTGGTAGTGACACTGATATATTTGAGCACAGATATTCTTCTACATGTCAGTTAGCATTTAAACATACCTATAAGTAAGGCATTTAAAGAGTCTTATAAGTAAGGCATTTTTAAGCAGGCTTATAAGTAAAGCATTTAAACAGGCAAGTAAGGCATTTAAACAGTCTTATAAATAAGGTATTTAAACAGTCTTATAACTAAGGCATTTAAACAGTCATAAGTAAGGCATTTAAACAGGCTCATAAGTAAGGTATTTAAACAGACATTTAAGTTAGGTATTTAAACAGACCTATAAGTAAGGTATTTAAACAGACCTATAAGTAAGTGTATTTAAACAGACCTATAAGTAAGGTTTTTAAACAGACCTATAAGTAAGGTATTTTAAACAGACCTATAAATAATAATAATAATAATAACTTTATTTAAAGAGGGTAACACAATTAGCTATGAACTAATCTACCTTGAGGCCCTCATACACAGGAATTTATTTATTTAGCTGCATCTCTGAAGCCACTCTCTGAAGCACAGGTAATTAAATAGGCTCATAAGTAAGGTATTTAAATAGACCTATAAGTAAGGTATTTAAATAGACCTATAAGTAAGGTATTTAAACAGGCCTGTAAGTAAGGTATTTAAATAGACCTATAAGTAAGGTATTTAAACAGGCCTATAAGTAAGGTATTTAAACAGACCTGTAAGTAAGGTATTTAAACAGACCTATAAGTAAGTATATTTGAATAGACCTATAAGTAAGGTATTTAAACAGGCCTATAAGTAAGGTATTTAAAAAGGCTCATAAGTAAGGTATCATTTGGTGACACTTTACAGAGTTTGATTATGTGCTAAAATTCAGATTTAGTTCTTTGAAATGTTTTTGGTATGTAGAACAGCCAGAACTTGGTAAGATCATTTATTATGTCTAGCTTATTCATCATTTTCCCTTTCTCATTAGAAAAATATTTCAGCTTAGTGTATTGTTATTTTGACTTATTAATATTGTTTGTGTTGAAATCTCGTACAGGTTATTCTAAGGAGGCAATGAGGCAGGTGATCCACTTCCAAACCTTAGAGAGATACGATGAGAGCAGGGAAACTGAAACTGTTGTCAATGCTAAATACCAGTGAGTGCATTTTTGTATATCTTGACCATATCTGTTGAGGTCATGGCATATAGTGGTATATATGTCTGTCCAGTATATCATGTCATGTCTTTATTTAATTTAATTTCCACTCATTCACCTTAAAAAGGACTGCATAAATTGAAATCAAATTTAGTACAAGGCTTTAGATTAAGAAAACCTAGGTCAAGTTAGATTTTCACATTTTTTTCTGACCAAATTTAACAGAGTTATAGCCCTTGTGTGACCTAGAACCTTGTTGTTCCATTGTATGGTCTTGGTTGGGAGTCACATTTATAAAATAAACACAATCATTCCACACATTGAAGTGAATCTTGATTAGCTCATCCCTGCCACATGTGCTGTGACTTTGAAGGACCATTAGCTGATGTTAGGAGTGAGTGATTACCGTACAGCTTCATGTATTTTACACATTAAATTCAAACAGTTTTACTGGGGCCCCGAGTGGCTGAGTGGTTTAAAGCACTCGCTGTTACAGATCACTGCCATCTCACCTCTGTCTGCGTGTGTTTGAGTTTTGGGCTCGGCCAATGTGGGTATGTGAGATAGCTTGCCAGTAGCTTCTTGTGGGTCAGTGGTTCTTTCCGGGGTTTTTCCTGGGTTCTTCCTCCACCATTTATACTGGCCACCATGTATAGCCTATCTTGTGCTGAAAAATGGCATTAATCCCTATAACAACGACAACAACAACATCAAACAGTTTTACCAAGATCTGCTGATTCATACAATACTGGCAGATCAGTATGATTTTTGTGCTGTTCATTTTATTGATGAGGTTTAGATGGCATTGTAGACCCAGAACTGCTGGTATCTTTTGAAATATCAAATGTTGGTCCTCATTATTCACACTTGGAGATACAAAATAAACAGATAAATATGGTACTGGTTCCTCACTGTTCATATTTAGGTACTTAATGCACAGATACATATGGTACTGGGTCCTCACTGCTTATACTTGGGTACTTAATACACATAGATAAATATGGTACTGGTTCCTCACTGTTAATACTTATGTACATAATACACACATAAATATATTACTGGGTCCTCAGTGTTCATACTTGGGGCACATAATACACACACATACGCACACACACACACGCACACACACACACACACACACACACACACACACACACACACACACACACACACACACACACACACACACACACACACACACACACACACACACACACATATATGTATATACACACATGTATATATGATTTTGGATTCATAGGTCATCTTGTGAGACAGTAGGGCTGAAATATAAGAAATTTGTTGTATGTTGTAGTCTTAGTTTTAAAAATCTTTTAGCAGTAAGTCAGGGCAATTTTACAATTTGGGGGAAATTTTGAAAAATGTTTTCTCTGAATCATGCAAAGATCATGCCTTCAGACTAAAACCTTGATAAGCTTACTTTAAATATAGGTGTTCCTAGATATGAAGTTGGCATATTTTTAAAAAATGGGCCAATATAATTATAAATTTGTTTTTATAGGATGGAAGAAAGCTAATATATATTATACCAAGTTGATTTTGTTGCTGGGCAGGTAAAATTTATATGTACTTGTCTGGTAGGTAAGCGGGAGAAAATAAAAACCTTTCTAGCCCCTCTCTCTCTCTCTCTCTCTCTCTCTCTCTCTCTGTGTCTCACACACACACACACACACATCTGTAGATTAGTTAAAGTGAGTGTTGAATATAAATAATTTTTCAGTATGTTTTGTGTTCATATTCTGGTTCTAATCGCATGGACTTGTGTATTTGTACCAAGTATTTTGACTTGCAAATCCAGGTTAGTAGTATAAATAAATTACATTTTTCATACTGTGTACTGTAATTAATGGTATGTAATATATTAGCAATAATGTTGTAACCTCAACAAAGTAGGGGTACTAATATTAGTAATAGTAATATATATTATGCATTTTATGCTCCTGTTACACTTTTTTGCCACTTGTATTAGCAAAAATCATGCCTATACATCTCTCGGGGTTGGCATGTGTGAATGTCATGTTTAAAGTTTTTTATCACAAACACATATGTCTTCAATTATAAAAAACCACAGATATCACCATAGATGGGGTGATGATGAAAATATAAATCACAGTTAAATAACCACAAAGTCTTTACTCCATACATGTTATTACTTTCTCACATGTGTACAATTCACATACAAATGTGAACAATGTAGATACAGATCTTTTGGAAGTTCATGTGCTGGTTAATAATGACCTACACCTTGAATCATCAGTAAACAAAAAACAACATAGATCCCAGCGAACTCACCACATCACATTTTAATGTAGTAAAGCAGTCAACAAGCATTATCATAAATGAACCTGAATTGTTATAAATTAGTTACAGCATTATGTTATTTAATCCAGTTTCACAAAATATGCCCTCTTTTCCATAAAATAACAAGCATTGTCACAAATGAACCTGAATTGTTATAAATTAGTTACTGAGCAATTGATATAATCCAGTTTCACAAAATGTGCCTTCTTTTCATAAAATAACTGTATAATATTGGCATTTATTTTTATTCTGTATCATTTTTTGCTTAGAAATGCAAGAAACATTTTCTCATTTGCTTGTTATTTGAATTGCAAAACTAAGTTACTGCAGTTGGACAAAAATATTTAAACAATTTTTGGATTGGGAATGGGGCCAAAATTCTGCCCTCCAAAATGCCCAGGCAGTTTCCTCGATCCTGATTTGTTAATGCTTTATGTGATTGACAAGTCTGGGTGTATTATTTTTTTCAGTTAGGTACATGTTTCATTAGCACAATTCTCATCAAAGACTTTTATTCAAGTAGAAGCTCTAGGGATTTAGTGGTTAGCATGCTGTAGTTATGACCAGAAGGGTGCATTCCAGGTTTTAATCCTGACCCAAACAAGCTGGGTGGCCTCCATGATGTGTCCATTGGCAAGATGGGGGGAATGGGGATTGGTGGTGGTTGGCCAAGTGATCTAAGGTGGTCACTTTTACAAATCACTCATATCTTACATTTGTCTGTACAGGTTCAAGTCACGACTTTGCCGATATAGGTATGTAGGAAAGCTTGTTAGCTTCCTATGAGTTGGTGCTTCTTTCCAGGGTGTTCCCAGTTTCTTGCTCCACCAAATATAATGGCTGCTATGTGTAGCCTATTATGTACTGAAAATGGCATTAAACCTACAAACAAACCAATCCCTCAGCAAGACACTTTATTTCCATTGCCTTGGCATGATATGACCTTTCAAGTGTTGATGTACTATTAAATAGTTATCAATCTATCAATTATTAGTCGTTTTCTGTATCACAATTAGTTCAGTTATTACAACAACAAGAACAAACATTCTGTGATTTTAATCAGCTGGGAAAATATGGTAATGAAGAATTCGGAATGTATTTTTCTGCATCTTTTCAGAGTGCTGGACATTCTGGATCTACTTTTGACTTACCAAAGAAATTCCAGGCTTCAGGTAGGTTTTATAAGTTTTCTTTTTGGTTATTCTTAGAAATATCATACATGTAGGGTCTTACATGAGCGTTTATCTTATATGTAATTCATAAAAGGAGTTGAATAATTGAGTTACATAAATTTTATACGAAATCATCATATGCAAGATTCTTTTTAATGCACTGACCTAAGTCGCACATTTTTTAAATAAACCACAAAATAGCAAAATGAAATTGGCCTTAGTACAATGAAACTGACATAGTTGCCTTGGACATTTTATACTTCTGCCTAGAGATCGTCAGTGGGTTTTTTGTAACATTATTTACCAGATCCCAAGGGAATCACTGAAGCACGAACCAAAAGGGCAAGGGTTTCAACAGGATTTGGTAAATGTTGATACCAGAAAAACAAACGTATGATTATGAATGTGAAAACCTTTGAAATTTTCAGATGCAATTAAAGTTTTCCTAGTTAAGATGTCAGTCTGGTACATTGGCTTTGCTTCATCCTTTATGGGGCACTGGAGGCTTCCACTCAGCTGATGTAAAACAGTTAAATCATACATGATGGTCTTGCAAGAGAGCCAACTTCAAAGATCTATTGAGATAGAACACCACTTTTGTGAATTGTTAAGGATGATATTTGTAATTTCTAATGAATAAAGCAAACCACAATAAAATTGTGAGGAAGGACATGAAGTTAGTTACACAGATTCTGAAGCATAGTTGAAAGATACTCAAATGAGAATTGGCATGGATTACTGTGGAGCAGATGAGTTGAAAATCCATTTATGCGCTCATAAGGATAAGTAAAACAACACAACAGGGCCTCAATGTAATTGATATAACTACATTCCAAAACCTCATCCAACAGTGATGTACACACAGTTTTATGTACAAATGGGATGTTGTGCAAATCTTAAATACAAAATATGAAATTTGTTTGTAAAACATCGTATTCTGGTATATAGCATAAATAAGTACAGCTTTTGGATTATAGATATTGCTCTAGACACCCGTTTGTAATCAAAATTAGTTGGGTTGCCCAGTCTCTTTCCTAAATTGTGTTATGTTTGATATCTCAGACAAATAATCTGATAAAGTTCAAGTCCTTTTGTTTTCATTTCAGAGTTTTGTGGGAAAGTTCAAGGTTGCAGAGCATTCAGCTGGCCAGCGGAAACAGCTAACTGTAACAGTGCCTTTGTTGTATGATACCTTTGATCCACATGATCAGTCTAAGTAAGTCTTATTTTTAACTTAATTAAATTTTGGCTAATGGATGGAATTTGTGCAGAACCATATCTTAGCTTTGAACAGCGGCCAACTTATATATTTTACATCATTTGACAAATTATGCAAACATGGTCACTTGATGATGAAATAAAGTAAACAATTCAGTTGAAAGAAAAAAAGTACATCTTAAAAATAACATATTTAATTGGCAAAAATATAATTTTTACTTGACCAAAGCAGTAATTTTGAGTACAGAAAACACTACTTATAATGAAATGTTTTGAAACAAAATATTGGTTATTGTTCCTTTCTATATATTTTTTTCTATATTTCATTGGTTATAACAAAATTTAGATATACCAATTTGATTTTGCAGTCCCTAGAACATTATACCTATAGTTTAAAATATCTTCAAGTCAAAGATAGCTGATGTAGATTGTTGTTCTATTCAGATCAAATATACTCTGTTTTATGAAGAAAGGGATGGATAACTTAATATCATGAATATGAATATTCTTGGATACAGTCTTTCGTTCAAGAAATCATAATTGTTAAGAAATCTTACCGTCACCTGATATAATAATTGTTTATTCTGCAGGAAAGCACTTTCTCTCCAAGGTAAAGTGAACAAGGAATTAATCAACATGTTCAACCTCTCTGCAATATTTGATATAGAATTGTTGACCAAAATTTTGATGGTAAGTTGGTGTAGAATACTGAGAGAGATTTGTAACATCATTCCAATAAATGTTTGAAGTTTGTCATTTTCCTACTTTTCCATTCCAGAAAGAATCTGTTTTGGTTACATTTAGACAACAAAACCTAGTACAGTGTTCTATATTACCTGTCTACTGATGGATTCATTTTGAAATGGAGTAGTATGATTGGATTAAACTCAATTTAATATTGACCAATCAAATTTTTTTAATATTTATTAATTTTTATTTTTTTGTTTGAATTCAAGCTGCAGAAGGAAAAAAAATGAAAGGAAAGAAAGGTTTGAAATTCTTAAATAACTCTAACAGAATTGAAACCCATACCATTTAGTTTTAGTCCTGCTTGGACAGAAATAAAGCCGAAAAACATTAAAAAGGTATTTTTTGTGCACTTAGATTAATAAAAGCAGTGTGGTGTTACTTGTAACTGTTGAAATAATGTACATATATTAAGAAAGTTGTGAAGGAAAATCAGGTGAAAAATATTCATATATATGCTTCCTGAACTTTATAAAAAGATTCATTTCTGATTAATTTAACCATTATTGCAGGATTTGACCAACTATAAATACAATAAAATCATCACTAAGTCATTGAACATCCTGAACAAGATCTATTCTTCAAAAAGAAATGCTTTCAGACTCGCAAGCAAAGCACAGGTATAGTAAATCTTAATTGATATCATTAGATTGATTTATTATGATTGTATAATTAGACTGAGTTATTAGGTTTATATAACACGATTTATTTGTTTTGGTTATGATTGTATAATTAGACTGAGTTGTTAGGTTTATGTAACAAGATTTATTTGTTTTGGTTGTATCATTAGATAGATTTATTAGGGTTGTATCATTAGAATGATTTATTAGGATTGTATAATTAGATTGATTTACCTGGGTTATATCACAAGGTTGATATGTTTTTGTTGTATCATTAGATTGATTTATTATGGTCATATCATTATATTGATTTATTAACATTGTATCATCATGTTGATTTAGTAGGGTTGTACCATCACATTGATTTATTTTAGTTGTAACATTAGATTGGTTTATATGGGTTGTACCATTAGATCAGTTTATTAGGATTGTACCATGAGATTGATTTACAAAGGATTGTATCATTAGATTTATTAGGGTTTTATAATTAGATTGATTTATTAGGGTTATATCACAAGATTGATTTATTTTGGTTGTATCATTGGATTGATTTATTGGGTTGTATCATTAGATTGACTTATTATGGGTGTATCATTATGTTGAATTTATTAGGGTTGAACATTAGATTGGTGTATAAGAGTTGTACCATTATATTGATTTATTGGGGTTGTATTATTAATTCAGATATTAGGGTTTTATCATTAGATTGATTTGTTAGGGTTGTATTGAATTTTTCATTTTGTAATTAGAGCAGCAGCCCTATACAAATAGCTAATATGCATGAAATGTATCAATTGTTTATGAAAACTACCATTATAACTATTAATTTCCAGCGTGTGTGTGTGTGTGTGTGTGTATATATATATATTGCTCTGATTACTCAAAGAAATGATGCACAAAATTCTCCATTGCATCTATGGGTGACTATTCCACCTTAATTGTGCCTTCCCTGGGTCCAAAGTCTATTTTACTTGAACAGTCCTTATCAAAACTTCTATCCCTGGGACTGGATACTAAATATTTTCATTGGCTTCTAATAATTTTAAAATATGTACATGCAACAAAAGATATGCATAGCTTAACATGATATAAAAGGTCTTTGTGAAGATGTGAATATGTTGATATGAAATTTAAGATTACATAAAAGCAATTATAATTTTGAAATTAAAGACAAGTTTTCACCCAGGATTGTAGAAATGTGATTAGCTGCATAAGTTTCAAAAGTACTGATCCCACAGAATTCCCCCATTTAAAATTACATAGATTTTGGGTGAAATCTTTTTATTCATATTTACGCTGTTTTTTTGCCACTTAAATAACCAGCTATAAGTGATACAGGTTTTATGGTGCTGGTCTAGTGGTGCCTGTTAGCACATAGTGGTAGTTCATTCATTCTTCAGATCCTCCTGACCCAAGATTCAGCTCGTGTACATCGAGAAGTCTTGAAGAGCATGCCAATCTTGCGCCGACTTGCACGTGCAAAACTGGATGACCAGCAAGTCAGACTGATGGGAAACATCTTGGATGACTTGGCTGAGTATGTAAAATAACATTCTTATGCAGTTGTTTAAGTGTTTGAGCCTTCAGTAAATATTGGGAGAATATTTCAGAGTTTCATATGTATAACCCACACTGTTTCATTAGAGTCACAACTGAAGATTATATGTTGAAAAGTTTCACCACAGCAGTATTTGCTCTGCATTTTGCTTCATTCTTATCAAGTCATGATGTCTGAATTTTTGTCAGTTCGTTTAAAGATATTGTCAATCAATTTAAAGATATTGTCAGTCAATTTAAAGATATTGTCAATCATTTTGAAGATATTGCCAATCATTTTGAAGATATTGTCAAGATATTGTCAATCATTTTGAAGATATTGTCAAACATTTTGAAGATATTGTCAATCAGTTTAAAGGTCACTGGCCACCTATATTGTACAAATGTGTGATATTATTATAGTCATAAACAAAATGCATTTGTTATGTACGCACACCCTAAAAATGTTTAAATAGACTTAAAAATCCTCTTTTTAAATGAAAAATTTATTCAGCAATCTCCGTAAACAATCTGTAGTTTCCGCGTGCCAAAAACGGATATGACGTACATTTATCCCTTCTATTCAACCTAGCCATTCAAGTGTTTAATTTCCCCACGTAAATGTCTATGTGATATATCTTACAATCATGCTTTTGTACAGCAAATATGGTGTACTATGTTGTGTATGGATGTAACCAAAAGAGTGATGATGGGAAAAAGGGTTCTTTCTTCTTCCGAAAGACCCTTTTTACCAGAAAAAAAGGGGATTCAAGCTGTGGGATCAAATAGGGTGAGGGATGGGAAAGTTGTATTTATGCTGGATTATAGTCAGTTTAGCCCAAAGACAATTCGGCCTAAGACAATTTGGCCCAACTCAAAAGACAATTCGGCCTAGGACAATTTGGCCCAACTCAAAAGACAATTCGGCCCAACTCAAAAGACAATTTGGCCTAAGACAATTTGGCCCAACTCAAAAGACATTTCGGCCGAAATTAACAATACTTTGAACAAGTTCTTTTTCTTCAAACAACAAGCAGATACTACGTAAGATAGGTTTTAGGGAAAAAAACTAAATTTAAACAAACGATCTTGATATTCTTTCAAAGAAAATAATCATACTTCATAACGTACATATATATGAGAGAAAACACAAACTGACATATCTTGCTCATTCTAATTAAAATATTCATATACATTTTTTATGCTAAAAAAATATATGCATCTGCACAACGGCATTCTCAATTTAAGTCTTCTGGTCAAATTATCAATATTGATTTATAAAACAATATTCTACAGAATACTTACACATTCTTCTAAGGGATGTGTACAAGAGATATTATAGGAAATATATTTAATTTTAGGTTTCAGGTTGTAACACTGCTGCATATAATACACACTCGATTACACATGAGAGAGAGAGAGAGAGAATAATGTTGAGCATTTTGTCAGTGTTTAGTTGCTGCAATATGAAGCTCTTACCAGTTAATTTTATTTGTTTTTATTTTTCAAGTTGTCTTAGTGTGTGCGCGTGTAAATTAAAAGCTTGTCATTACTAGTCAATATTGTCAATCATATTTTCTCCATTATTCCATACAAATATGAAAAGAAATAATTTTGTGTTGAATTTGTGCCCCCCCCTCCCTTGCATGGTACAAAAAAATTGATAAACATACACTTATTTGAAAATAAAATGAAAGAAACTAACCTTGCATTGTTATCATTTATTCCTTTTTTTTTTCATCATGCGAAATTTATTAAAGAAAAAAATATATCCACAAACTCCATATATGTAGCAGATGCTGGCTTGCATATGCATCCTTGCAGTAGTGTGTATCGCTTATGTCAAATAACAAAATCGCAAAAGAGATGAAAATATCACCCGATTGCTTGAAGGCACCTGCCATTCACGCGTGATAAGTTACAAGTTGCAAACTGACCAAGATTGTATTGTATCCAGGTTAACTGTATGACGGTATCTCACAAATAAAAATCATTATTTTAAAATACAGTCACTGTGAGTACAAATGTTAATCTTTTTGCTAGCATGGGTTACAAAAGTATTATTAAAGAAAGTTATTGTTGTGTATACTATTTGCCCTGCAAAGATCAATTACGATTACATATGGCAAACAGATAGAAGCCCGGCTGATGAATAAACACAGTGAGCAATAATCTCCTTGCTTAAACTTACCAGCAGGATATCAAATACAAAGGTTATTTTATTACAAAGCAAACCAATCCCTGGAAACTGACTTTGGTATCTTTTAAGTATGCCGATTTCTTCTTATCAAGTTGGCCAACATAAAGAAGCCAAGTTTGGTTCCTTTGGATTCTTTTAAGTGTGCCAATTTCTTTTTTTTTATAAAGTAGGCTGACATAAGGAAGCCAACTTTGATTCCTTTTTACCTGTATTAACGGGAATTTTCAAAATAACTTGAAACAATGGAACAGTTTTGAAAGCGACAGAATCTAGTGTGTCATGCATGCATATCGATCTAAGGCTGAACAGTAAATTAGTTTCCACTAGCTTCATCTAAATGTTCCCTATCCATAGTTTATAGTGTTTTATTTTTCGACAACAAGAAGCATGTATTTCGTCTTGTGGGGATAAATGTATGTCACATCTGGCTGGCATCCTCTATAGGTGGGAAATCATAGCTAAGGGGAAGAAACAGTGTTGGTTACATCTATTTTGAGTAATTAAATTATTATTTCTTCATTACACTTGATAATTTTTTTGTTCTTTTTGTGCAAGTATAACTACTTTTAATCATGTAATGCAAATCTGATGTAAAAAAAAAAAAATGTTGGAGTATGGCTGGTGACCTTTAAAGATATTGTCAATCATTTTGAAGATATTGTCAATTTAAAAATATTGTCAATCAATTTAAAGATATTGTCAATCATTTTGAAGATATTGTCAATCAAGTTAAAAAATATTGTAAATCATTTTGACAATATTGTCAATCAGTTTAAAGATATTGTCAATCATTTGAAAGATATTGTCAATCATTTTGGAGATATTGTCAATCAGTTGAAAGATATTGTCAGTCATTTTGTAGATACTGTCAATCAGTTCAAAGATATTATCAATAAGTTTATAGACATTATCAATTGCTTCTCTTATGGCAGAATCAATATGGGACAAAAGTATTTGCCCTGGGTAATATAAATAATACTGTACAGAGTAATCCCTAAACAGAAGATTTGTACAAAGGAATAAATTACACCAAATGAATCTCTTGTCCAGGTTTTGCCATCTTCCCATGACCCCAGATGAACCTCATCCCATGAACCAGAACATCATGGTCAGCAATGGTAAGTCTTACAGACTTAAATTCCTACATTTTCTCTTGGACAGGAAAGTCTCAGTCATACCTTGAACTGCAATCATTACACAAGAGCTGTAGAAGAAAAGCACATGCCATTATGTAACTTTAGTATGAGTGTTATTTTAATTTTAAGAAAAATACTTTGCACGTACCAATGATCTATTTTGGTCTGTTTATGATTTTTGTGTAACTTGTAGAAAAAAATTGTTTATATGAAAGAGAATGTTTTACAATTGTGGCAATGACGACTGTTTTACCTTTTTTTAATCACTGAACTAAAACACCTGTCTTGACCCCACCCACATTCTCATGCCAAATATATATATATATATATATATATATATATATA